>CAUYRT010056708.1:0-25770 GCA_963574885.1 Lepilemur ruficaudatus | reverse complement strand
TTAAATATTTAAAAAAATAATACCGCTTTGTGGCTCTGAGTGGGTTTTTTTTTTGTTTTTTTTTGGTTTGGTTTTTTTTTTTTTTTTTTTTTTTTTAGCGCTAAAACTCAAAATCGCGGTTATTTTAGTGATTAGCCCCGTCTCTTCCGCTGCTGAAACCTCTAGAAACTACACCTCCCAGCATGCTCTGAAGCTGGTCTGACCTCATCTCAAATGGCCCCGTAGGGCAACAAGGATGGTTAGTTTTGACCGTATTTATTTGTGCCATGAAAAATCAATCCTAATTGGCAGCTATTTGGACTTTTGTATCTGCCGGGCCCCTTTTTCTGAACTGTCACTAAATGACGGGGTTCTGGCCTGGGAAGGCCCATCCATTCCCTCAATTGGATGGGGAGCGGGGACAGTGTCCCCAACGATCTCCTGAATGGGAGGGAATGTTGACCAGGGAGCACCGCTGTGGCCGAACAGAGGAGCAGGAACTGGAGCCCGGGCTGAGTCCGAAAAAACCCGGATCTGGACGTTGGCTCCGGAAAGGTTGGAAGTGGACGATGGAGGAGCCGGAGGAACCGGCGGACAGCAGGCAGTCGCTGCCCCCGGTTTATATCTACAGTCCAGAGTATGTCAGCATGTGCGACTCGCTGGCCAAGGTCCCCAAACGGGTAAGAGAGAGCGCATGAAGGACCATGGGCTTTGGAGGTGAGGGCGGTGGACGGGAAGGCATTAGGAAACCAAGAGGATACTGGGCTGGGGGAAATCTTCAGAAATGTGGGTAGCTGTATCAGATACCCTAAAGCTGTACTAGAAGGAAGTGTTCCCTTGTCGTTTCTGAGAATGCAGTGTGTCTCCGCGGGGCGTCCAACAGACAGGTGGGGGTGGGGGCCGGGGACCCAGGGCCGGGGGCCGGGGTAGGGGCGGGAATGGAGTTTCTACTACTAAGGGTTTGCTGAAGTCCTGGGAAAATTAGCGCAGAAGGGGAAAATGTTCCATCACCTGCCTGAGGCCCAGTAGCTCTCGCCTTAGGGATTTTGATACTTTGCATCCGTATTGTTTAAAGTGTATTGTAACTGTTTAGTAACAGAAGGGAGGGGAGTTAAAACAAAGTTAGTTCCTTTGTTCAGGATGATGAAGTTGACTGCATTTTACTAAATTAAACTTCTAAGACACTATTTTCTGCTTTTTTATCCGCTAATGTTTTTAGGCCAGTATGGTACATTCTTTGATTGAAGCATATGCACTGCATAAGCGAATGAGGTAAGTTGCCTTTCATGACAATACCCCTGAATCTAGGTGTTCTTAGACTCACTATCTTGCTTCACAATGGGGCTAATTAGGGAGACCGTGGTCCTTTTAAAAACCAAAAGAAAAAGAAAAAGCTTTTTGTGAGAGTATTCACAGTGTTTTGTAATCTGCCTGTAGCCCCGTGAAAGCTCTTGAAGAATTAAGAAAACTTGAAAAAAAGAAGTGCATGAAGCAGTTAAGGTGCATTAGAAATAGGAGAAGTATCTCAGGGATAGGTACATTGTGGAGATTCTAGGTGAGTACATTTGGGTACTAAAAACCTGTCTGATAGAAAACTGTGTTGAGTTGGGAGGTATTCTGTTTTTGTTTTGTTCTAAGCCAGATCTGAGGGTGTGGGTTCAACTTAAGACTCTTAGACAACCCACCACTACTCCCAAACTTAAATGCGTAACCCTGGAGTTAAGACGAAAGCAAACTGCTGAGACTGAGCCAGAACTCAACAGAGAGCTAATCGCTTCTTTCAAAAACATGAGCTTGCTGTTTATTGCCATTTCTGTGTTTGATCTCATTATAAGAGCAAATACTATAACCCTGCAATGTGTAGGATTACTTATTTTCTGGCCAAATAGGTGAGTGTCTACTCCAGCTAGACTGCTATGCTTCATTTATCTCCCAGAAGATAGTATGACAGGCTTTTGGATTTTATCTTTATTATTAACAAAATCATTTCTTGAGTACCTTTTTAAGGAATGTTTTTCAACCATTTTTTAACCCACATGATAAACATAGTAACAGATGCCTCCCATTAAAGTTATTTAACATTTGAAAAAATATTTTATGACAACATATCAAAACAAAGCAAAACTGTCCAGTTTCCTCCTTGTTAAGTAGGGAGGCTTTCAGTATGTGTTTTTTAACTTTAACAAAATAAATGGAAGGGTGATAGAAGAGGGAGCTTTTAGGGCTGTGAAATATGGCTCAAGAAATTGTAAAAATTTTTATTTTAATGGGCAGATTTTTCACTCTGATGGTATACATGTGTTTTCTCAAAGCAGCAGCAAGAATCCTTGGATCTTGTCTACATATTTAATTTTTGAGGCTGGCTTGGCTATGTATTAATTTTGAAACTGGACCACAGGATTTCTTCTGGCCACCTTGGTGATAGTAGTAGCTTGTATGGTCATATTAATTCATGATAAACTCCTGGCTGTATTCCCATTCAGTAAACATAATAAAACACTACATGGCTGAGTGCAATGGCCCACACCTGTCATCCTAGCACTCTGGGAGGCTGAGGTGGGAGGAATGCTTGAGGCCAGGAGTTTGAGACCAGCCTGAGCAAGAGGAAGACCCCATCTGTACTAAAAATAGAAAAAATTAGCCAGGTGTGGTGGCGCATGCCTATAGTCTCAGCTACTCAGGAGGCTGAAGCAGGAGAATCGCTTTAGCCCAGGAGTTTGAGGTTGCTGTGAGCTACGATGACATCACTGCACTCTGGCCCAGGCTACAGAAGGAGACTCTGTCTCAAAGAAAAACAAAAAACAAAGAAACCCCACTACTGCCTCCCTGTGGCCTAGGTCAGTGTTCCTTCAACTTGAATGTGCATATGAATCACCTTAAGATACATTGTCTTCTTTAAAAATGATCTTGTTAAAATACAAATTCTGATTCAGTAGGTCTGAGACGAGGCTGGGATTCTGCATTGCCAACAAGCTCCCAGGGGATGCTGGTGCTGCTGGTCCACAGACCACCCTTTACGTAGCAAGGGCTAGAGCACAGTGGCAGCTGTGGGGTTGAGAAGAGGAAATGGGGAACAGGCAGCTAGAGGTTCGAGGTGGCGAGTCCTGTCGTTAGGTTAGCTCCTTTTATTCCCTCAATCGCTCCTTGTGAGGAAGTAGGTTGACAGGTTCCGAGTGAAGCCCAATTCCAACCGTTTTGCACCTTCTCTCCTTTCCTGTCAGGGGCACATGGGAGGGACCAAGGATAGAAACTTTTTACATTTTGGGTTGTCTGGTTTTTATACTCTAATATTAATAATAATGATAGTTATCCACAAAGCATTTTTGTATGTTAATCCTTTAATCTTCATGTAAGTCCCATAATGCTCCCTTTTGCAGAGCTACAGAACAGTCAACTTACCTGAGGTTATGCAGCTAGTAAGTACAGGGTTAAGAACAGAAACCCAGTTCTCCAACTCCAATCTGACTCCAAATTCAAAATGCATGGCAATTCTGCTGGTCATGAAAATAAAGATACAGCTGAAAGGATTATACAGCCCAAGCAGCAACTGATTCAAATGAAAATATCCCTGCCTACTAGCTTGTCAGGAAAGTTGTAACTCAGGAGTATAGTTTGTGATACTTGTCTATTTGTTTAACTTAAATGTAATTACTCATTTTTACTACCTATAAACTCAAGGGATAATCTGTCCTCTTGCCCCTTATTAATGGAGTCATCACCATAGATGTGAGGAAGTAAAGACTATGTAGCGTAGTGGAGGAACAGAATGTATTTATTACTTCAGCCCACTGGAACCTGAAGCTGGGAGTTGTATTTTCCGCTCAGACTGCTGGCTCCTGTTTCTAACTTCTGGCATACAGGTGAGTCTGGCTCACTCACCTCTCTTTGCTCTCTTTGTTATTATTAGGATAGTGAAGCCCAAAATGGCCTCCATGGAGGAGATGGCCACCTTCCACACTGATGCCTATCTGCAGCATCTCCAGAAGGTCAGCCAAGAAGGCGATGATGATCATCCGGACTCCATAGAATATGGGCTAGGTAAAGTCGTTACCAGGCAGTGATGGGAGCTGGACATCCATCTGTAGATTATAGTACTTAATTTTTAATAACTTGAATAGTGATTTTTAATACTTTTTAATTAAGAAATAATGTTAAATGTCAATCTTAATCTCGTGGTTTAGCCACATATAACTCACTAAACAAGCAAACCATATGAGTTGAGTGAATCTGAATGATGGGTCAGGTAGAAGAAAAACCTTTTAGTTGCTTAGGCCCTAATAGCAGTGCTCAAATCTGGTCTGTTTGTATATATGGTGATTTAGCTATCCTGTGACCTTTTAACTTGAGTACAGATTTATGTCCTGGCTAAGTTTTCTACCTTATCCTTGATTAAACAGCTGCATTTTTAAAATCATAAGTTGACAATAGGATAGTCTAGAGAAACAGCATGGTTTAGTAGAACACTGGACAGGGGGTCAAGAGACCTGGGTCCCAGGCCTGGCTCTGTGTGACCACTGACAAGACATATCACCTCTCACGCATGGTTTCTCCATGTGGAGGGTGTGCCTAGTTCATTATGAAGGTTTATCCTTTCTAGCTCTAATCTTTGAAAAAAATTCTTTTTCCAGTATTGGAGATGTTTCTGTTTTGGTTGGAGCTGATAACAGCACAGTGACTTTTTAGTAGAGTCTGTTGTTGTCACACCTCAACCTATTCTTCCTTTTTCTCCAGTTAGTCTTTTAACAAGCTCTTCCTATTTTTGCCCCAAGGTTATGACTGCCCAGCCACTGAAGGGATATTTGACTATGCAGCAGCTGTAGCAGGGGCTACAATCACAGCTGCCCAATGCCTGATCGACGGGATGTGCAAAGTAGCGATTAACTGGTCTGGAGGGTGGCATCACGCAAAGAAGTAAGAAAATGACCTTTCTGCTTTATGAATCTTTCTTTGAGTCAGTTGCTCAATTATGTAAACTGTTAGGCTTATTGTTTTGACATTTACAAGAGATATGTGTGTATATGGCACTTTCCAGTAGCACTCTTGCCTTCTGAAGAGATGCAAGTGAAACAGAAGAAGATGACCTAATATAGTGGAAAGCACACTCCTGGGCTCTACAACTAGTTTTTCTGCTAATTTGTCTAACTGCCTTGGACAGATTAAACTTCCCTAGGCCTCAGTTTTTTCGTCAGTAAAATGGGCAGGGCAAAGGATATAACTAGACAGTTTCTAAATTCCTTTTCAGCTTTCTGGAAATCTCCCTGTCTTCAAGGGAATTATGTACTCTAGAAATATTAACAAAATTATAATAATTAGAAAACAAAACCAATTATGGTGCCAATGGAATATATATAGGAGCTGAGGAGACTCAGTAGTAGTAAGGAGAAATGAATCGTGGACGTCTTCGGAGAGGTGAATTTTAGAGCTAGTTCTTGAAAGAACTGGCAAACAGATTTTTGAATAGGTAAAGAATTGATGAGAATAGATTTAAAACAAAAGGCTGAAGAATCAAGAAGGGGCTCATACTGCCATAGCTAAGAAAAGTGGCAACCTAGAGTTAGATGTCTCTCCGAAGAGAAAAGGCTTGTGTAAAGGGTCTTGGTTGCTACTTGGGGTTAGAGAAAAAGTCCTTTTGGAGTTTTGTGTTAACATCAAATAGTGATACTCTATCTGATGAGGACTGCTGGGCCTTCTTCAGCATTTGGCATCTTGTTTGATGTGTCTGTAGTACTTAATACATATTGGGGGAGAAGGATTTTTAAAACTCTGAATTTATCAATCTGCTGAGTGAAATGAAGTCACTGTGGTAGTAACTGCCGCGCATCATTCACAAATCAATTGCTCATGCAGTCGACCATGGCCTTGATACTCTCAGATGCTCTTGAGTCAAGAGAGAACAGCACTTTGTTTTTCAGAATAAAGCACCACACAATTTCAGCACATGCAGGTTAAGATAATAACATGGAATTCTTTTCATCAAATTGACAAATTTCATGACCAAGGAAGTCCTTGAAAAAGTTTACTACCAGAATCTACTACTTAGACAATAGCGCAAAAGAAACCAATGCTTTAGTAGTGAATTTTACATGGTCTTAAAAACAAAGAAAAACAGCCTGCCTTCTGTTAGCTTTTGCTGTATTTTTTTTTAAGTTCAAAATAAAGACAGTGATCACTAGGAGAAAAAAATGACCCTCTCTCCTTCAAGCCACAGAATGGAAGGAGAAAACCAAGCTTTCTGAATCAAGGACTTCTGTGTCCTCTTGGGCTTAGCAAGTTGAGAAAAAAAGTAATGGGGCTTAATAGAAAATGCCTGCTACTGTGAGTCAGATCTACTTTCTCTTGCATTTAAATTCACTGCAGAAGGCCTGCTAGGGCCTGGGTCAATTTCCAATGGAGTACTCAGATACCTGCCACTTCTTATTACTGTCTTGCTGCCAAAGGAAGCACACTCTGTCTTGAGCCAATTCATGGCCATTTCGAGGCTGCATGCAGGTGCCAGCACACCCACATATCATTATCTTAACTGTTTTGGACAGCTTTCAGCTGATCCTGCCTAGAAACAGACACATCTGCAGTGAATGTAAATTACAAAGAGTCTCTAGAGATTGCCCCAATTCAGGTGTGAATCCAGGGTGTTCTTGGCATTTCTAGAACCTCTTTGCAGATGGACTACAGGCATTTAGCCCACAAACTTATATCCAGCCAGCATTTACCTATTATAGTCACATATTTATTTAAACCTCCCCATCTCTAAATATATGTATCAATTCATACATATCATTTTTTCATTGAACAAGCATTGATTAAGCACCTACTATATGTCAAACATGTTTATCATCACTAATAAGCAGAGATATAGAAATTGAAACAAAGTATATTTTTCCTACCAAGTTTGGGGGGAAAAAATCTTTATTTCAAAATACCCAGGTGCCAGTAGGGTTACAAGGAAATGGTATAACCCTTTTTGAAAATTATGGAAGTGTTAAGAGCAGAAGGAAATGTTCACACCTATTGACCCAATAACAGTATTCTTGGCAATCTATTCCAGGGAAATAAATCAATCCTGCCCTGAGGAAATTTATCTCCTAGGAGTAAGACAGCAAATAATTGTATTTGAAAGCTAAAAGTGATTTTCAAAGAAAATTCTGCAAAAGAAGAGGACTGATGCTATTAAATATTAAGCATACAAAACTAGAACAATGAAAACACTGGTATAAGATGAGACAGATAATATTACAGTATGCCTCCCCAAAGAGACCAGTTATATGTAAGAATTGAATCTATTATGTATTGCAGGTGAATGGGAGTGGAAAGGAATGTTCAGTAAATGGTATTATGACAGCTTGTAGCATTTACAACCTCATCTCCTATAATAAAATAAGTGGCAGCTGGATTGAAGAATTAAATATAAAAAAGCAAATTTAAGAACTAGAATGAATGAATATTTATCAAGCTTCTAAAAGGGAATAATTTTCTAAGCTTAGGAAGTAATAGAAAAACAATCACAAAGGAAAAGATCAAATCTGACTGTATAAAATTTTAAAACTAAAATAACATTTGGTAGTTTTAGCCATTTTAAAAACGAAATCTAAACACAGACTGAAAAAGCCTATATGACATAAATATGACAAAGTGTTATAGGTTTGTATCGTCTAAGGCATTCCTACAGTGTAATGTTTAAGAAGAAATGTGGGCAAAGAACATAAATAGACAATTTACAAAGGAGTTTAAGTACAACTGGAAAACGGGAAAATGTTCATCACTACTAATCAAAGAAATGCAAATTAAAACAACTAGGTAAGCCTCTTTTTAAGCTTGTATTTAACAGAATTGAAAAAGATAGTACTCAATTTACTAGTGAGTGTGGTTTGATTCAACCCCTTAAGAAAGCATTTTGGAATCGCTTCTCGGCCTTTTGGCTAAGATCAAGTGTAGTATCTGTTCTTATCAGTTTAATATCTGATACATCCTCTATCCGAGGACAATATATTAAATGGATTTTTGGAGCAGGTGCCCTTAATTTTGCTGATTTTTCTCATCCACAGGAAAAAAAAATCAGCTGGAGTGTATTAACCGGCTGCACTCTGAATTAGCCAAAATATTCATTAACACCATCTTTAAAACTGTGTAGCTACCTCAAAATCCGTCCTAGTAGCACCCGGAAGGAAAGAGTTTATGAGACAAAAAAAAAATTGTCCATTTTCCCAGGCTAAAACTTCACCATAACAATAAGAGTGGCAACCTTGTCGTTATATTGTGGAGACCCTAGTGAGTGTGGCCCAGCAGGATCAAACATTCGTTCACTACGCCACAAGGCAGTTGAAAGATGCAGCCTCCCTGCTTCAGAGCATAATTTGAAGTTTACTTTCGCAAAGAATAACATTGTTTGTACTGTCAGGTCTAGCCTGATTTATTTGGTTTTTACACCAAATACAAAGTATTCTGTTTACTACTACTAAGAGCCAATTTGAAATTTACCAAGTTACTATTACAAAATAAGTTAAACCTGTGTAGACTAAGCATGTCATTTCTGAGCTTTATTTTCTTTAATGAACTGAAATACTCGTTAATCGACTTTAAAGTCGGTCCTGGGCATAAACTAGATATTAGTCTCTTGGTGCTACGTAGAAGACAAGGTTGTGTTTTTTATCCTGTAGCCTGAGGAGAGTGTTGTGGGATAAGAGATAAAGGGTCATCTTTCAGGGCAAGGACCTTCTAACCCAAATCATTAGGAATGATGGTCTGGGCTGACTGCTAGGGGCCTGGGTTTTATTATGTACGAGGACAAGAAAATACAATTTATTTTTTAAATTGAATTTTCCCCAACTTCTGGCTGATACAAAATCCTTGAAGAGTTTTCTTAGGTGGAGTCTTAGGCAGTATTGTAAATTTTCTAATCATCCTCGAATGGAATGATTTGCCTAAGATCTTGCTCTTGTTAAGTGATAAAATCAGGATTGAAGTTGGCTCTCCTAAGAGTTGTTTATTCTGCTTTTGTTTAATTTGTATGTAAGTATGTACTGTTGAGAGTTAATTCATTTATATTTACTATATCTTTTAAATTGGAAAATATTTTTTTAGTGTGTATGTCCTTTCAGATTTTACCTGTAGTTCATACTTTGAGATAAAAGACCCAGTAGTGTCTTTAAGTTGACTAAATATATTGACTAATATTGACCAAATAATTGAGTAAACATTGCTTTCTGCAATTCCAACATTTGTCTAAACCTGAGTGTCATCTGGTAGATTCTTAAGCTTCAGTAGAAAACTAGCCTTGTATGAGTTATTAATCCATTCAAATTAATTTCAGAAGATAGCTAATAGATATAGAGCTAGTTTGAATTAATCTGCCTTTATGTTTGAAAAAATAAAAAGCTGAGCTATCACATGGAAGATAATGCAAAAAAAAAAAAAAAGAAAGCATTTTGGTAGCCAATGTGTATTAATGCCTTTTGATCTAGTAATCTTCTGGGAATGTTTTCTAAGAAAATAATTCAAAATATGGAAAAAAGCTATTTTCATGCAGGTGTTTATCAGTATTATTTATAAAATAAAAAATTGAAATAACATGAATGTCTAGCAATAACAATGGTGAATCTACAGTATGGAATATGATGCTATTATTTTAAATGATTATGAACATTACAGGGCATTTCAGAAAAATACTTTTGATGTATGTTAATAAAAAAAAAAGCAAGTCTTAAAATGGTATGCACATTGCAATCATGACTTTGTAAATAAAACACACACATAAGGGAAAAAAGACCAGTGAGAATGATAATAGTGGTTATCTTAGGGTGGCTGAATTATTGATATTTTTTTTAAATATTTTTCTTTAGTTCTCAAATTTTCTGTAATGAGATTATATTTCTTTTACAACTAAAATTTTGCCAAAATAAAAAGAGGTTAAAAATAGTTATAGAAAATACAACAAAGGGCTAAAATTTTTAACTATTTAATTGTTTTTTTGTTTCTGTTTTTTTTGTTTTTTTGTTTTTTTTTTTTGGAGACAGAGTCTCACTCTGTTACCCGGGCTAGAGTGCCGTGGCATCAGCCTAGCTCACAGCAACCTCAAACTCCTGGGCTCAAGGGATCCTCCTGCCTCAGCCTCCCGAATAGCTGGGACTACAGGCATGCGCCACCATGCCTGGCTAATTTTTTCTATTTTTAGTTGTTTGGATAATTTATTTTTAGTAGACACGGAGTCTCGCTCTTGCTCAGGCTGGTCTCAAACTCCTGAGCTCAAGCAATCCGCCTGCCTTGGCCTCCCAGAGTGCTAGAATTACAGGCGTGAGCCACCGCGCCCAGCCCTCTAATTGATTTTTTAAAGCACTCATACTCAGATAAATGGACAAAAGATTTAATAGATAATTCACAACAGAAGAAGCAAATAGTAAACAAGCATGAAAAAATATTTAGCATCAGTAATAACTAGAGAAATTGAAATATTATGCAATTGACCCTTAAACAACATAGGTTTGAACTGCGTGAATACGGTATAAGTAGATTTTTTTTTTTCAGTAAATACAGTCGGTCCCAAGCAGGGTCCACAACCAAATGCAGGCGGAAAATACAGTAGTCCTTGTACGCAAAATCCATATATAATGAGGGCACTGAGGAAACAGTAGTATACAGGATGTTTTTACTATGTGAGGGCAGTTGGTATCAGACAGAAGGCCAATTAGTGAATTCATTTAAAAGGAGGACCAAGATTTTAGAGTAAATAGTGGAAGGGGCTGGGTTTGATTAGGATGCTAGCTTGAATAACTAAAAAATATTTAAATAGGTTTATATTATCTCATTCAATAAAATCGAGTGCTAGGTATAACTATTCAGTAATTCTTAGAACAAACAAAGAATGTACCCAGGATTGATGATTTTTGTTTTGGGCCTAGTTTTTCAAACAAAATTCCATGATATTTCAAGACAATACATTTCACTTCCTGCAAGACTTTCGCAGCATGAGCATTAAGGGGATTCATTTTGCCAAAATATTCAAGGGCTTCATCAGTTTTCATAGGGGCTTCTTCTTAATCACTTGGTGTTCAAATTATTCTCTTTTGAACCACTTCTAAAATCATTACCTGTATTTTTCTCCTCTTCAATTGTGAACTGGTCTACTAGGTCCTCATCAGTTTCATGTGCTGACTTTATGATATCCTGCATCTTCTTATAAATTCTGTAATTTTACTTTGTGACAAATTTGCATTGAATTGAAACTGATATATCTGACAATCCGTGAGAGGCAAAATGATTAAACAGATGGATGGGGATAGATGCTATTGTTTGAAGGAGTGAGTTGTTTGAGCATTGACTGATGTAAATGGTCAGTTCATTAGCATCCACTTTCATATTGCAACAGCTTTTGTATCCTTACGAAACCTCAAAACCTTAGTACTGGGGCTAAGATAATAAATTCTCAGTAGTGAAAACTCCCTATATCAGCAAAGGGAGCACTGTATCTAGTGCAGTGTTTTTCAAACAGAGGGCTGCAACTCATTAATGGAACATTATATCAATTTAGTGAGCACTACCAACATTTTTTCATATGAAGGTGGATTTCATGAAACTTGTTATGGGACATTTGTGTGTGTGTATGTGTATTTGTGTGTACTAGGTCACAATGTAACGTGTCAAGCCATTGTAGAGTGGAATAACTGTGAACTTTGAAGTAAAACCTACATGTAAATCCAGGCTCCACAACTTACTAGTTGTGTGTGTAACCTCAGGCTTATTCCAGGAACAGCATGTGCAGAGGCACAGAGGTGTGAAAGATGCAGGGGAAGAGGGGACTTGCACATCCATCATTAAAGCTGGAACCACAAGCTCCTATAGGCAAGTGGCCAGAAGTGAGGCTGGAGAGGTGTGAAGGGTCCTTATATGCCAAGCCAAATGGCTTGAACTTGATCATTTAGGTCACCGGTTCTTAACCTTTTTTGGTCATGGACCCCTCTGAAAATCTGATGAAAACTACTTTCACTGTCTTGAGAAATGTACATACACAAATTTTTCATTATAATTTCAGAAAGTATAGGGATCTCCTGAAGCCCGTGTGTACGGATCCCAGGTTAAGAACCTTGGACTTAGGGAGGATTCACTGAAGGAATTTTTAGCCAGGAGGAAATAACATTGTTAGATTTGCATTTCAAGAATATGACTCTAGCAATAGTTGGCAGCTAAATCGGGGAGAGGGACTGTCGATAGACAAATCTGTTAGGGCCTTACTGTGATAATCCACCCAAGAGGAGATTAAAGCAATGGTGATGAGCATAGAAGAAGAAATAAATTCAAGACCCATTTGGTAGATAGAATCAATAGGAATGGTGACCAATTAGATATCAGTGATAAAGAAGGGGTGGTCTAGATTTCTTGTGTAGAAGACTGAGTAAATTGTGTTACCATTACCTAAGAAGCATAGAGGGTACGGATTGATGTGCTTCTGGAACATCTAATTGAAGATGTCTATTAGAGAACTGATAATAGGGTCCAGCCCAGGGCTTCTCTGCCTTTAATGTGCATATGAAATATCTGGGGATCTTGTTTAAATGCAGATTCTGATTCAGGAGGGCTGGGATGGAACCTGGGAATCTGTATTTCTAGCAAACTCCCAGGTGGTACCACATGCTGCCAGCCTGTGGACCATGCTTAGAACAGCAAGAGGCTGGAGCTCAGGAGAATCATCTTCACTGAAGATACAGATTTAGGAGTCAACAGCATTATAGGTTGTAATTAAAACTATGGAAATAGATAAAATCACCTAGAAAGCATGTTTGGAATAAAGGAAAAAAATACTGAGCCTTATGGAATGCCAGTGTTTCAAGGACAGATGGAAGAAGAAAAGCATACAAAGAAGTCTTGAGAAGGAATGGTCAAAGAGACAAAGAGAATCAGAAAAGACATCACAGAGACTGAGGATGAACCTCAAGAAAACCAGTTTGAATAGCAGTGTCTGACACCATAGAGCATGCATTGGCAACAGGAGTGATATTGCCCCTAAAGGAGCAAAAATTGATTCTTGGGGTGGGGTGAAAAACTTAGATCTTACAGTGGTTTATAGTCCTCCAAAGGACCACAGCACGTAAACAGACGTACAGTAATCTGCAATATTAAAATTTCATGGTGGGGGTCAATGAGAAAAAGGCTCCTCATTGTTTAAAAATGCCTCTTCAGTGGAGGTGGGACATGATAATGAAAAAATGGTTGAGAAATAGTGCTGTAGAGAAGCGAAGTAAGATTTATCACTAAGGAGGTGATGGTGAACAAGACTTCAATGGATGAAAAGGGATGTGTCAGGAAGACAAGGAGGTGGTGGGGGAAGGGTATTTCAGAAGGCCCAAGAGCATGCGCAAAAGCAGAGCGATGTAAACTTTAAAAAGCAGACATAAAATAAACAATGTAAAATAAGATATAAAATTTAAAAAGCAGACCAGTTGCAGTGGCTCACACCTATAATCCTAGCAGTCTGGGAGGCCAAGGCAGGAGGATCGCTTGAGGTCAGGAGTTAAAAACCAGCCTGAGCAAGACCGAGACCCCGTCTCTACAAATAATAGAAAAATTAGCCGGGCATGGTGGCACACACTTGTAAGTCCCAGCTACTTGGGAGGCTGAGGGGGGAGGACCGCTTGAGCCCAGGAGTTTGAGGTTGCAGTGAGCTATGATGATACCACTGCACTCTAGCCAGGGTGACAGACTGTGTCTCAAAAAATAAAAAAGCAATGTAAAACAAAAAGCAGAGCAACATAAAATAGCTTGGTAGATTTGGGGACTAAGTGTAGCTCTCTATCACTGGAAGATTAAGGTATAAAACGGATAATGGCAGAAGATGAGGTAGAAACATAGGAAATGGGTCTCAAAGTGCTTTATGTGTATCAGAATCACTGAATTGAAAAATATAGATTTCTAGGTCTCTCTGAGAGATCTTGATTTGGTAGATTTGGGGTGGTACACAGGAGCCTATACTTTCAAACTCTAGGGGTGATTCCGATGTATGCATTTTGAGAAACTCTGCTGCAGGAAATGGGGAGCCACTGAAAAATTATGTTAAGAAGTAACATGGTTAAATTTGTGTTGCTGGAAAATAACTTTGCAGTTATAGCAGGCAGATTGAAGGAGGCAGAGGCTGGAGGTAGGGAGACCGCTTAGGGAATCAGCCGTACCATTGAAAAGCGGTGAAGACCTGACTGAGGCAGAGCAATGAGATTCGGGGATGGAGAATGGCAAAGGCTGATTTGAGACGACTTTAAGAGATTAAAAAAGTATTCATGATTAAGTGGCTGTGGGAGAAGATGAGGAAGATGACTCAGGTTTCTGGCTTCCTTAAGTGGAGTCCCAAACAAGATAGGAATTAATAACAATAGCTAACATATGTTGAGCTATCTGCTAGGCACTACCTTATGTGCATTTTTCCCGTGTGTCCTCATAAGAGCATTAAGCAGTGAGTACTAATTATTATCTCTATTTTACACATGGAAGTGCAGAGAGGTTAAATGACTTGCTGAAGGTTAGTAGGTGGCCAAGTTGAGATTCAAACCCAGGTGATCTGATTCTTTAACCTGGGTACCTAACCGCTATACTATTACCTTAATAAATAGAAATAAGTGGCGGTGTGCAGCAGAGGTAATACCCAGGGAGACTGGCCAGATTTAGAGATGAAAGTAAAAGCTGGAACTGGAGACCAACGTCTGTTGCCAGTATATCAAGTGGAGGTACAAACTATGAAAATGGATGGGATCACTTAGGGAAAAGGTAGAGAGTAAGGAGAAAAAGGAAAGAAGAGCCCAGAACCCCAGGAAACACCAACTGGTAATGGGCAAGCAGAAGAGGCTCCAGTCAATAATGCTGAAAAGCAACAATCAGGGCTGGCCACAGAATCAAAATAGAAAGGGGTTGTGGAATCCCAGGGGAGCGGAAGAATTTAAGGAAGAAAAGAGCTCTCAACAGCATCGTGTGCTATAGAGGGACCAATCCAGATAGGTACTAAAGTGTCAGTCATATTTGGCAATTAAGGCAGCCATTAATGACCTTGGTCAGAGTAAGATCGAGCACGGAGCCCATGAGCGAGCTCAGCACCCGACAGCTCCAGCCGCCGCCGCTGTGCGACCCCACCTTGGCCATCGCCTCCGCCAGGAGGTCCGCACCGGCCTCAGAGAGCGAGCCTGGCCGCTGCGACCACTGGCCGCTCTAACCGCCAACCAACCGCCACCAGGGTGGGTGCCGAGGGAGAGCAGAGGAGGTGGCATGAGCGAGGCTGGTGAGGCCACCACCACCACTACCCTCACCCTCCCACAGGCTCCGGCGGAGGCGGCCGCCACGGTCCCCCAGGACCCCGTGCCCAAGAGCCCAGTGAGCGGCCCCCGCAGCCACGGGCACCACGGCCCCTGCCTCTGCAGCCCCCGCTGGCAGCGAAGACGCGGAGGAAAAAGTTCTTCCCACCGAAGTCCTTGGCACTGTCAAATGGTTCAACATCAGAAATGGATATGGATTTATAAATCGAAATGACACCAAAGAAGATGTATTTGTACGTCAGACTGCTGTCAAGAAGAATAACCCACGGGAATATCTGCGCGGTGTAGGAGATGGAGAAACTGTAGAGTTCAATGTGGTTGAAGGAGAGAAGGGTGCAGAGGCAGCCAGTGTGACTGGCCCGGGTGGAGTTCCTGTAGAAGGGAGTCGCTGTGCTGCTGATCGGCGCCGTTACAGACATGGATACTACGGCAGACTCGCCGTGGAGGAGGAGGAGGAAGGGAGCGGCAGCAGGGAAGGATTTAAGCCCCCCGCCACTGATGGGCAGTTCTCTGGGGCCCGGAATCAGCTGTGTCACCCTCAGTACCGGCAGCGGCGGTTCCCGCCTTACCACGTAGGACAGACCTTTGACCGTCGCTCACGGGTCTTTCCCCATCCTAACAGATTGCAGACTGGTGATATTGGAGAGATTAAGGACCGGGTCCCAGAGAGAGCACAACTTCAGGGACCGGTTCATTGAAATCCTACCTATTGCCCAAGGTACCATAGGGGACCTCCTCGCCCACGACCTGCCCCCGCTGAAGATAAAGAGAATCAGCAATCAGCCAATGGTCAAAACCAGCCATCTGCTCACCATGGATACCCGGGTCCCTACAATTATCGGTGTCACCCCTGTCCTCCTAACGCGCCTTCACAAGATGGCAAAGAGACCAAAGCAGGTGACACCCCAACTGAGAACCCTGCTCCCGCCACCAAGCAGAGCAGTGCTGAGTAACACCAGGCACCCGGGGCACCTTCACCATCTGCAGGGTGACCTAAAGAATTAATGACCATTCAAAAGTAAAACAAAGCGAAAAACAGACCACAACCTTGCCAGCACCAAAGAAACATCCAAGCAATAAAGTGGAAGACTAACCAAGATTTGGACATTAGAATGTTTGTTATTATGCTTTAAGAAACTAACAACTGCAAAAGGAAAATGTCAGCAGATTTTTCCAGCAAGCTGAGATCCTAGGAATGACTGCACAAAAGATGAGAACGACCTCCTCAGTTTCAGCAACCACTAGGTTTATATTTTTTTCCTGGTTTTTACTGTTTTGGTAATATGAATTGAAAGAAGAAATATTAATACCACATGGGGAGAACCCCAACCAAAGAAATCTGAGATATATAGTAAATGCTTTTTTTCTTTTTTGTTCATTTTGGATGCTGTTGCTAAACTTCCAAGTGTTATGATTTAAAAAGAAATTATATGCCCTCCTTATTTATTTCTAGGATGAGGGGAGGGTAATATTTTTGCTTTCTTATGTGACTTTTTGAAAATGTGCAGTAAGAATTTCCTCAAAAATAAAATTTTTACCCTTCAAAAAAAAATGACCTTGGTCAGAGAACTTTCTGGAGAGTGATAGGACTACACCTCAAACCATTGACGGGTAAGTAGGAACTAAGGAAATAGGAAGGGAAAGATACTCTGTCTGTCCAGAGGTTTGAATGAGAAAGCAAGGAAAGAGGGAAAGTAAGGATTGATGGGTGGTTTGTTGGTTTTAAGAGATTTATAGGCTGAAATGGAAATATTGAAACAGAAGAAGGCTAAGACATGGAGCAAAGTCTCAGAGGCGGCAGGAGAAAGTAGGACGAGTGGCTTTCAGATGAGAACCACCTCTCGTGAAGCCAGAGCAAAAGAAGTCAGGGTTGGGTATGTCAGAGGACTGTGGGGGTTACCTTCTAGCAAACCGATGGAATGCCTTCCCAACGGCTTCTATTTCTCTGTGAAATAACTCCTGCTGTTTTACATCAGTTGCTACAGACCTCCTTGAATGCTTTGATTTTGCCTTTTGTCATCTGTCGCTTAGGAAGTCATCTTGTCCCATCCAGATTTCCTTAAATGGAACTCACCCTATCCATGTAAACCAGATTATTAAAACCAAGTATAGGACTGTGACTCTTGACCTCCAGAATGTGTCTACATCATATCTTGTTTGTTTACTTTGACTAGCTAGTCCTCATCCTTCCACCAGCCTCTTCAGGTGTCTCTTACCCTGTCTGGTTTTACATCTCACCTCCCAGTATCTTCCTTTATCTCATTCTAATGAGCCATTTAAGACACATATCTCTAGCTCAACCACATCCTTCTTTCTCCCATAATTCTGTTGTTTGTCCTCTTGTTCTGTGATATTTCAGCCTTCCAGCCAGCAACATGGGATCTATGCCAGCTGGGTCCCCTTTGACCTGTCTCCCTGCTAGAAGAGGGAGAGATTATTATCCTAGAATGCCGTTGGTTTCTGGGACTTCTACCTGGGGTCAGTGAATGGTAGAGCCATAAAGCTCTATGCTATGTGTCTTGGCAAGCTTTACAGGAAGAATGCAGAACTAGACCTCCAGCTCTTAGTAACTACCCACCTGGCAGTTAGGATCAAAGCTACTAGAGCTGTATTCCCAAGAGCTCTACCTCCTTATGCCTCAGATAGACTGAATGGCAATGAATTATACTACAGTTCCAGTTCCCCAGAGGGCTCCATGCACAGTGTAATTTGTTAGCCAGGCAGCCAAACCTCCTCCTCTATCCACACCACCCCAGCTCCAGCCTTTACAAACAAATAGATAACTGTGTGAAAATGCAGGCTGGATTCGGTGTCAGCCACATCACCTCCCCACCAAAGCAGAGCCCTCCTTCCTCCATGGAGGGCATGTCCTGTCTCTTGCTACTCATACCCATTCCATGCTGGCACCTGAAAAACAGGCACATCCCCAGACAAAATCAACAAGGCTTTACCAGAGTAGCCCAGATCATTCTCTGTCAGTACATGTTCAATCCATAAGGCACCAGCCCCTCCATCAGAAAACTGCCCACCCTGAGACTGATAATTAGAGGCTGGTGAGCAAAATCTGGGAATATCTGGAGAAGAAGGGACCCCCAGGTCAGAGACTGGGAGCATTACTTCAAACCATCGAGGACACAAGGGCTCAGGTCTTTGCAAATTCTGTGGACAATGCCTGCATAATTTGCATATTGACAGTACCCATCTTGCCACTGATGTCTTTAGAGTTAAGTATGAGACAGAGCTTGCCATGCACCAGCCTGTGAAGAGCAACATCCATGGGCTCCACAAGGTCACTGATGACATCAGTGTCACTCAGCTGCAACTGGAGACATTGAGGCTCTCAAGGAAGAGCTGTTCTTCATGAAGAAGAACCATGAGGAGAAGGAAAAGGCCTACAAGCCCAGATTGCCAGATCTGAGTTGACCATGGAGGTAGACACCCCCAAATCTCAAGACCTCAGCAAGATCATGGCAGACATCTGGGCCCAATATGTTAAGCTGACTCAGAAAAACCAAGCAGCTGGACAAATACTGGTCCCAGCAGATTGAGGAGAGCACCACAGTGGTCACCTTGTGGTCCACCAAGATTGGAGCTGCTGAGACACTCACGGAGCTGAGACCTACAGTCCAGTCCTAGGAGATTGACCTGGACTCCATGAGAAATCTGAAGACCAGCTTGGAGAACAGCCTGAGGGAGGTGAAGGCTTGCTGTACCATGCAGGTGGAGTAGCTCAATGGGGTCCTGCTGCACCTGGAGTCAGAGTTGGCATACACTTGGGCAGTGAACTTCAAGGTCAAGCGGGAGGCTGAGATTTCCATCTACAGCCACCTGCTGAAAGACTTCAGTCTCAGTGATTCCCTGAACAGCAGCAACTCCAGGCACACTATGCAAAAGACCACCACCCATAGGACAGTGGGCAGCAAAGTGGTATCTGAGACCAATGACACCAAACTTCTGAAGGACTGAGGTAGCAGGAGCAGAGTACCCTTGGGAGCAAGAGGCCAATAAAAAGTTCAGAGGTAAACAGAAGAAAAAAAAGAAAAGAAAACTTCTCAGGAACAAGCTAAAGCAGGCTTTGTCCCTATGGCACCACCAGTCCTAGTCTCTAGCATATGAGGTGTGTTCCTATACAGCTGGGGAAGATGATATATCACAGGTTCAGTGTCACATAGGGAATCCCAGTCTTGTCAACTACTAGCTCCATCAATTACTACCTCTCTGTGCCTCTGTACTCATTTGTAAATTAGAGGTGATAATAGTACCTACATTATAGGGTTATAAAGATTAAATGTGATAATTGCATTAAAGAACTTATCAGGCTGGGCACGGTGGCTCATGCCTGTAATCCTAGCACTCTGGAAGGCCGAAGAGGGCAGATTGTTTGAGCTCAGGAGTTTGAGACCAGCCTGAGCAAGAGCAAGACCCCATCTCTACTAAAAATAGAAATTAGCTGGACAACTGAAAAAATATATAGAAAAATTAGCCAGGCATGGTGGTGCATGCCTGTAGTCCTAGCTACTGGGGAGGCTGAGGCAGAAGGATTGCTTGAGCCCAGGACTTTGAGGTTGCTGTGAGCTAGGCTGACGCCACAGCACTCTAGCCCAGGCAACACAGACTCTATCTCAAAAAAAAAAAAAAAAAAAAAAACTTATCAAAGAGTCTGGCATATAGTGTTTGCTGAAAGTCATTTATCATGTCTAGACTGAGTTGTACTCAGGATGTTTTAGGCAACCTCTCAGACAAGTCTCTGGTCCAGCAGGTCCAACTTCAGCCTGTCCAGCTGAAGTCAGCCCTAGTATTGCTTGTTGCCCACTACACTTAAAATTCTCCTTTGTCCACACGCACTCCTGCCTGAGAGTAGACTACTCACTATTGCCCTCAGGACTCACATCCTTTGCTTTGTCAAAGTTTTTCTGCCAGCATTCCCTATGCTCTCCTACCCCACCCCTAAACACCACAGAGAATTCCCTGTTCAACCCACCCCTCTGACTGTAAGAATCTAACTCACACCTATAAGGCAAATAAAGATACTCCCTACTAAGAGACAGAGGGACCACCCCAATTGACAAGGGTGACTGTTTGGTAGCCCTGATACCCAGGACTTGCTTTACTACCAAAGGAGCAGATACTCTCTGAGACTAAACTCAAGGCCTTCTCTAAAACAAAAACTTTAGACAGCATCTTGGAGCAGCTTTCATCAGATCTTCCATCTCCTCCACATTGGCCTTGAGACTCCAAAAATAAAAAGGAGAGAGTTCTTCCTTGTCAAGATTGTCCCATCTTCAGTGTGATCACTATCCAAAATCCTTTCTGTTAATCTGGAACCTTCTAAATCCAAAGTTGTCTATGTAGGCAATGTTAAATTTACTTAATGTGACTTGACAGAATTTCTGAGCTGGGTGGTGATTGAGTGATTACAGTAGCACCAACTCCAGGCCAAATCCCAAAGTGTGAAAATGGTGTTTCTGAACTACATTCTGTTCTGCCAGAGTTTACATAGTGCTGGTAAGATGTAAGCCTTTCTGAAATGAAGTTCCCTGGGACGATTGAAGATTTCAGCAATCCCTTGATACCACCGGCAATTCATCTACCACCTCTACATCTTCACTGCCCCATCATTCATTCTCCTTAAGAGAAAGGAATTTGGTTCCCATACGCAAAAATGACCTTTCAATAGCTTAAGACCTTGTTTACTTCTACCCTAGGCCTGGCCTGTATTGTTGACTAATGCCTTCAACATCCAGGTGTGAGGGTGGAGGGTGTTGTCCTGTCACAGAAGAACCTGGGTACTTTGATCTCTGTCCCTGTACCCACTTCTCCAGGAAGTTGGTCCTAACCAAGGTCAATTACCCCAAGTGAGAATGAGAGCTCTTAGTGATCAAGGCCACTTTTAAGATAGGGAGACACTTCTTTGAGACAGACAGCTTGTGGTCATGAGCTTAAACCATTGTAACTTGGAACAGCCAAGGCAGACTTGCAGCCATCCTGTTCTAGCTCAACAATGTCACAACCTTTTACCCCAGCCACAGCATAGGTAACAGATAGATGCATGTGTAGAACATACAAATCCAGGTTCATCTTGGGGCATCCCAGAGGTTTGTGTTCCAAGGTGCCCCATTCTAATAATATTGGGAGTTGCCTGTGCCCATGGGCACCACTGCAACAGGACAACACAGCTATTCAAACTTTGTATGTAATCTGATGGAGCATGTTTCATAATACGATCTACAGACCACCCACATCTTAATCCTAAAATAAAGATTCCTGAATCAGATCCTCTAGGGGTGGGGCCCAAGAATATTTCTTTTTAATGAGTGCCTCTCCAGGTGATTCTGATGCACAGTACATCTTGAGAACTCCTGGTCTAAGGGGTCTTTTATTTGCCCCATATCTAACCTAGCCTCCAGTATGCCTCTATGATACTACAGTTGAGGCAAAGACAGACCAAGGTAACCTTCATGCCCTTGGGACATTGTTCCAATTAACTTCACTGCATATTTTCCCTCCTCCCACATCTATAACACCTTCAACTCAGTGGTAGATCCCTCTTACCCTGTCAGCCCAATCCACACCAGCTATTGCTGCCTTGTTCATCTTCCCCTTTTTGCAAGTTCCACAGCCGTCTGCTCTCCAGCTGCAGCCATATGAATTAACCAGGTACTGGGGGGCGGCTCTACTGCTACACCAACACGTAATATGATTGGTCCTCCACCCAAGACTCCTCAGAATGCATTTATAACGACTCATTACACCCCTCCATCTAGGCCTCTTCCCTTCATGGCATAAGTCATTTCCAACCCACTATTTCCCTGGCTAGTTGTTCGAACCATGGCACCCTGGAGTCTGGTCAATACCTGGGCCACCCAAATATGGACTACCCAAGGACACGTTCAGTTAGTCTTCACCATAACACATAGCACAGTCGTTAAGAGTAAGGACTCTGAAGTCACACTGCCTGGATTTGAATCCCAGCACTGTCATTTTCCAAGTATGTAACCATGAACAATTTCCTTAAACCCTCTTTTCCTCAATTTCCTCACCTATAAAATGGAGATAATAGTACCTACCTCACAAAGCAGTTGTGATTATTATATAAACTACCAGAATAGCGTCTGGTACATACTACACACCAAAAAGTATTTGCTGTTAAATTGTATATGAATTGAACTAACTGTATCATTCATGTGTGAGACACCGGTTAGATTTCATTGTGGCACAGACCCATCTGCCCATGCCAAATACTGAAGGACTCTTCAAAAACCTTTGAAGTGGAATTCAGTCATCCGCCCATTGACCTCGTACATCAGCAGCTCCTTGAACTTCGTGCCTTTCCTCCTCCATGATCATTCATCCAGTCTTTCTCCCTGGTGTATTTCGGCTACTTTGTACCCTGCAATTAGCCCCTGTGACCTAAGGCTGAGAGACCAGTTATGTCACGAAAGAAGGGCCAGATTTCCAACAACCTGCTGATTAGCCCACTGCCTGATTCTCTGGGAAGGTTGTTGATCAAGAAATAGTTGGGTGGGAACCTTGATGTCATCATAATCCTATTATAGGTATGCTTTCTCAGCTCAACCTCAGCATTCTCTCTTTAATGTAATTCTCAGCTGGGTGGTGATGGAGTGATTATAGTAGCACCATCTCCAGGCCAAGCTCCAAAGTGTGAAAATGGTATATGTTCACTTTCAAAGCCCAGGTACCAGGACTGGGAGTAAATTGTACTCTTCCTTAGGCTCTGTCCGTTGCCTCCACCACCACTTCCTGACCCTAGATCAGTTGGACCACTCTACCCATTCTCACTGATAAAGGAAAGAGATCAGACTGTTACGCTCAATGATCAAGGAAGAGATTGGGAAATATGAACAAAGGTAATGACAGCAGATGTGAAAAGGAAGGGGTAGCACTTGAGAGTGATTTTGGAGGCATAATTGATAGAGTACAGTGATCAACTGGCTGTTGGGGCTTAAAGAGAAAGGAAATGTCAAAAATACCCAGTTTCTTGCCTAAGTAGGGGGAAATATTGTTTCTAAGCCTGAAAATGGCACACCAGAAAACATACAGGGGTACTAAAGGATTTGTGGCAGAAATTTGAGTGGGTAAATGAATAGATTGGGTGGGAAAAGGTGGGGGAGAGTAGATCGGTTGATGGGTATCTGCTTGGCATCCCAAACTTAATCTGTCCGAAGCTGAGCTCCTAATCTTTCCCTCCTATATATCAGCCCTATTCTTCTAGTTGTTCAAGCCAAACATATTGGAATCACCCTTGACTCTTTTCTTTTACATCTCACATTCAATCCATAAAAAACTGTCAACTCTGCCTTCAAAATACATCCAAGATCTGACCACTTCTCGCTGCCTCCAGCACTACAACTCTAGTCTGAGCTACTGTAATCTCTCTCTCGGATTATTGCAACAGCCTCCCAGGTATTACTTCCAGTCTTGTCCATCTTTGGTCTGTTCTCCACACAGCAGTCAGAGTGATCCTTTTAAGACATAAATAGGATCCCATCACTCCTCTGCTCAAAATACTACATTGTTTTACTCAGAGTAAAAGCCAAAGTCTCCACCATGGCCTACAAGGCTCTGCACAATACCCCCTTTTCTCCTCTCACTGGTAAAACTGCTGTTCTCTTCCTGTCCTCACTGTTCTCTAGCCACTGGACTCCTTGCATTCCTTGAATATCCCAGGCATGTTCCCACCTCTAGCCCTTTGCCCTTGCTGTTCCCACCGCCTGGAAGGCTATTCCCCAGAGTGTGCCCCTTTACCTCCTTGGAATCTTTGCTCAATTAACACTTTCTCAGTGAGGCCTTCCCTAACCACATTTTTAAGTTTGTACCCTAAAAATCCTCCCATTGCCCTTTCCCTGTTTTATTGTTCTCCATACTATTGATCATCTGAAAAATTACTTAATTTACTTGTTAATTACATCTATTTCCTGTCTCACCCTCCCGCCCTCTCAACTACAACATAAGCCTCATGGAGGTAGGGATTTTTGTCTGTTTTGTTCATCACTACAGCTTAACTGCCTAGAACTCTACCTGGCACATAGTAAACCCTCAATAACAATTTGTTTGGGAATGAACAAGTGTGAAAGTTAGAATGGATGGGCAGGAGAAAGACGAGTGGGAAATGTAAATTCCTGACCCTTTGGGGGAGTGTCCCTCATGGTGTTACCAGTTGACTTACTGAGTGTCAAAATGTTTGGGAAAAAAAGTTATTAAATTGGAAGGATTAGTTAATGCCTCCTTAAGATAGGTTCTCAATAAATGTTTGTTAAATGAATCAATGGTCATATATTGATAGCTGTTATAAAATTATCAGAACCAGGAGAGGGAGAAAGAGATTCCACATAGCAGTCAGAGATTAAAGTGCTCACGAAGTCAGATAAGTAGTCAGAATGTCAGAGTTCTAGCGTACTGAACATTACCATGCTATGGGCTGTTATATTTAATACAAGCTTCACATTTTAACCAAGAGACCACTAGAGGGAGTGCAAGGTTAAATCAAGAATATTCTCTGCTTAATGAAATTCTACTCACGTCATTCACATTTCTATTTATTGATCTGATGTTCATCTAAACTGTTTCATCAGTTCAGAATGTTCTCCTGCGCTAATTTTTTTCATCAGCCTAGTATCTGGCTCACAAGAGGTCTCCAATAAATATTTATAATTTAAATGAAAGAATGAATATTTAGAATCAACAGATTTTCACCTTGAAATTAGTTTTACTATTAAATTGTGGTCAGTGTTTCCATTAAGAAACCATCCTTCAGAGCTCATAACCTGACTGATAAATATAACATTCATGATCCTTGAGGAAAAGAGTCAGACTTGGAGTTTGTGTGCTTTAATAGTGTCAGACAATAGTGTATGTTGTAGGGCTGGAGACAGGAGTCACTAAAACCCCAGGTAAGCCTCTGCTCCCACCAGCTCCTCTCCCTGAGGCAGGGCTGGCAGCTGATAAAGGATGTAGTTCCTCTGGGGTTGCTTGACCCTGCAGAATTGTTAGCTCTGCTTTTGCACATGGAGATTTCACTGCTTGCGAACCCTGCTGTCCACAATGTGCTTTAGAGCTGTAGGACTGTTTGGGATGAAGAAAGTTAAAGAGGCTTTGCTTATTGTCTTAATAATCCATCATTCCCATTGAAATTCTCTGAAGGGATTTTGGATATCTGGATTTGTGGCTGAGCTGGGATACCGTGGGGTTGTGGAGTAGTCCTTGTCCTGTTGTCATCTGTTAGCTGCAGTCTTTGACTGCCCTTGATCCAGGCCCATAAACTGGGCCCTCAGTATTAGGAATTTTCCATTAATGCAATCATTTCAAAAGGCCTGAGAATTGTAACCCTTTTTAAAAATTTAATAAACCTTATTTTTTTTTATTGGGGGAAAACTACAAAGCATTTACAGTACAATGTTTACAGTCACACTTTGTAGTGAACTGATTTCCCAAAATATATTACCACTCAAGTTGACTTATCTTGTTACATTCAAAAATCTACTCTGTCAAA
>CAUYRT010056707.1:0-12976 GCA_963574885.1 Lepilemur ruficaudatus | reverse complement strand
CCTAGCTCACAGCAACCTCAAACTCCTGGGCTCAAGCAATCCTTCTGCCTCAGCCTCCCGAGTAGCTGGGACTACAGGCATGTGCCACCATGCTCGGCTAATTTTTTCTGTATATTCTTAGTTGGCCAATTAATTTTTTTCTATTTGTAGTAGAGACGTGGTCTCGCTCTTGCTCAGGCTGGTTTTGAACTCCTGACCTTGAGCGATCCACCTGCCTCGGCCTCTCAGAGTGCTGCTAGGATTACAGGCGTGAGCCACCACGCCCAGCCAAGCCCAGGAGTTTGAGGTTGCAGTGAGCAATGATCATGCCACTGCACTCCACCCTGGGTGAAATAGCAAAACCCCATTTCTAAAAGAAAAATGTAAAAAACTAGCAAAAATGAATAAGAGAAAAGTAGAATAAAAATAAAATGTATCAGAAACCAGATACAGCAAATACTGTTAAAATCAAAAGAGATTACCCAGAACAGACTTGTGAGTAGTTGAAAATCTGGATAGAATGGTTTTCCTAAAAAAATGGATTACCAAATCAACAAAAGAAATACGAAATCTGAACAGACCAATTGCATGTTTGTTATTCTGCTATCTTTTATTCTAATGTTATTCACTGTGGTGATTCTAGGTACTATTCTTTCAGCTTTTTGTATATTTGAAGATTTTCAAAATAAAAAGTTTAAGAAACATTGATACAGCATATTTGCACCTACCAGAATGGCTAAAGTTAAAAGCTGATGCTACCAGGTGTTGGTAAGGATGTGGAGTGAGTGGAGCTCACATACATTGCTGGTAGAAGGAGGGTGTAAATTGGTACAGCCATTTTGGAAAACTAGCATTATTTTCTAAGCTGAAAGTAAGCATCTCTCATGATCCAGCATTTCCCACCTGAATTGCAGACAGATACATAAACAGGTATGAGTAGCCTTATTCGTAATAACCCTGAACAGTAAACCCAAAAGTCCTTAGGTAAAGTGGGTAGATAATTGTGATATATTCACACGGTGCAATACTAACAGGATAGGAAAGGCTTTCCAATTGGAGCATAACTGGGCGAGGAGTCGAAAGGGTGCATGGTAGATTCCAGAACCCAGTCTTCCCAAGTGATAGAATACGTTTCAGAAGTCATAAAGAACAAACTGTCCCAGGGAATAGGTGGGGGACAAAGTCACAGAAGACTTGAAATGGCTGGCCTAGATTCCTAGCAAACAATTGTCTGCATGATTTTGCATTGTCATATATCTTCTAGGTGACGTAAAAGTAGAAAAGAGGATGTTCTTTCTGGAAAACAAGCGGCGACATTGTAGGTCCTATGACCGACGTGCCCTCCTTCCAGCTGTGCAACAAGAGCAGGAGTTCTATGAGCAGAAAATCAAAGAGATGGCAGAGGTAGGAAGATGTGCTGTGGTCTTAGAGTGTGTTTCTGGGATTCTGGTTTGCTGTTAGGGATTAATACAAATTAGCAGCTCTTAAAGTGTGGCCCACAGATATCTGGGTTCCACAAAGACTCTTTGCGGGGGAGGGGTCTGTGAAGTCATGTCTCTTAAAATGGTGCTAAGACATTATAGTCAGCCCTTGAGTAACATGGAGGTTAGGAGTGCCAACCCCCACACAGTTGAAAATCCAAGTAAAACTTTTGGCTCCCCCAAAACTTAGCTACTAATAGTCTATTGTTCCTGGAAGCCTTACAGATAACACAGTTGATTAACACTGCGGTCCCCAAACCCCAGGCCATGGTGGCCTGTTAAGAACCAGGCCGAAGAGCTCCACCCCAACCCACCCCCCTATCCATGGAAAAATTGTCTTCATGAAACTTAGGAACTGGGCTACACAATAGGAGGTGAGCACCAGGCAAGCAAGTGAACCTTCATCTATATTTACACCACTCCCAATCCCTTGCATCACTGCCTGAGCTTCGCCCCACGCTTCCGTGGAAAAATTATCTTCCATGAAACCGTTCTCTTGTGCCAGAAAGGTTGGGGACCACTGGACTAACACGTATTTTATGTGTCTTGTATATGGTATTTTTAGAATAAAGTAAGCTAGAGAAAAGAAAATGTTAAGAAAATCATAAGAAAGAAAAAATGTGTTTACTGTTCATTAAGTGGAAGTGGATCATCCTAAAGGTCTTTATCCTCATCCTCTTCATGTTGAGTAGGTGGAAGAGGAGAAGAAGGGGTTGAGCTGGCTTTCTCAGGGGTGGCAGAGGTGCAAGAAAATCCGAGTGTAAGTGGACCCATGCGTTTCAAACCTGCATTGGTCAAGGGTCAGTTGTATTTGCTTTTTTTCACTGTGCTGAGTTTGTACCAATAGAACAAAAGCAATGGTACCTTAACATGAATTAGGTCAATGGTACAAAACTATAATCATTATTTTCTTCACTACCGTGCCACTCGAATTTTTAAGAAATGCCAGTTTCACCTGAAAATGTCTTTGATAAAGCAGTAAAAATCGTTGTAGCCAATTTTGAGCCTTGAGAACATTTTTTCAGTATTCTATGTGACAAAATGGGAACTGTGCATGAAGTGATTGTGTTGCGTACAAAGTGATGTGAAGCTTGTATCAAGGAAAAGTACTTGTGTGATTGAGTCCCAAGCAACTAAATTAGCCACTTTTTTTTCACAGAACACCATTTTTACTTAAAAAAATGACTGACAAAAACTATGATTATTCAAAATTAGGTATTTGGCAGACATTTTCTCAAAAATGAACAAAGCCATTATTTGTGACCAATGATAAAATTTTAGATCTCTCCAGGAGGAGCTAAGAAAAGAAAAATTCTAGATCTCAAGCAGAAATTAGAATTTTAGAACAGTTGTTTTCTTGATCCGCCCATCACAGAATTTTATTCATTTATATCACTATTGATCTCATCATAAAAGTACTTAAAGCATTGACAGATTGGTGAGTGTATTTTAGTTAATTGTAGTATTATTCTTCTTGATGTCCACATCATCCTATCTGTGGCCGGTGGCAGCCCCTTCAAGTTAGTCCTCAGTAGTCTCTGACAACACCCTTGCTTTCTGGCACAGCAGAGTGACCCAGTTTTAACATCCGCTATCTCTGACCCACACCTGGAACCAACAGTTTCTCCAAGGTGCTTTATTTTCTTTAGTGGAAATTTATGCTGAGATAACTGTTTCAAACTTGGTTTACAGGTTTTTTTACTTAACATCTTTCATTTTATGTTTGTATTTCTTTTGCTAAAAATTCTGGGTCTTAAAATAATTCTTGTCAGATTATATCTGCATAAAAATATAAAATCAAAATATTTACATTTTTGGTGGCACATATCTGTAGTCCCAGCAATTCGGGAGACTGAGGATCACTTGAGCCCAGGAGTTCGAGGTTGCAGTGAGCTATAATCCATACCTGCTTTCTAGCCAGAGTGACAGAGTGAGACCCTGTCTAAAAAATAAATAAATAAATAAAAATTATTTTAAAGTCACTTGAAGTCTAGTTATGCCGTTAACTTGATAAACAATTTTCATTTGTTTCTGTTTATTTTCGACTTTTAGGGAGTTGGTCTTTTGTTTGTTTTTATTTAATTTTATAAAATATTTTTAGTTCTCAGGTCAAAATTATAAAATAAAGAATGTTCAGACAGGTCTAACTTCTGTCCTGTCCCTTCCTATGTATAACCATTATTACTAATTTTTGGTTTATCTTTCCTTATTTTATGCAAAAGCAAATATGTATATGTATTTTTATTTACCCCTCTTTCTTACCCAAAAGGTAGTATACTCTTCTGCACTTGCTTTTTTCACTAACAGTGCATCCTGGCAGTTACCTCCACAGCAATCCATAGAAATTTTCCTCTTTCCTTTTTGAAACTGGCTAGTACACCATTGGATGCAATACCAGAGTTTATTTACTGACAGAGCTTATTGATGGACAGTCAGGGTTGTATCCAGGTTTTTTTCTGTTATCAATAGTGCCATGATAAATAAATTTTTATACACATCATTTCATACTTCTGCCCCAGGGCATCTTTGGGCTAGACTCCTACGGATGTATGAGACTGCCTGTCACCCCACAGCCTCAACAGTGGCGTCTGTTGTTAAACTTGGTTTTTACTCATTTAATCTTTTGTTTCCTTATACTATTCTTTGCTGTTGAAAAGTGTTTTATGTGTCAGTCTTTTCCCTTATTCATTCTACATTCTGAGTCAGGTTTAAGACAAATTTTTCCATATTTTCTAGTACTTGAATGGTTTCCTTTTTTATATTTAGTTCTCTGATCCATTTTGAATTTATTCACAGTTAATTTTTTAAACTACTAACCTATGTTACTGAAGAGGTGACTATTAATAGTTATGTTTATGGAAATAAATACTAAATGGTTAGTGTCCTCTTTACTAAATTTGTATCTGAATGTATGCTTTTCTGGTTTCTCAGCATGAAGACTTTTTACTTGCCTTGCAGATGAATGAAGAACAGTATCAAAAGGTAGTTTGAAATTTCACCGTATTTCTTTATTCTGCTTATTTTCATGGACTGTTTTCTCATAGCACATTTCCTCAGCATTTTGATGGCAAATTTGTTTTTGTGTAAGCTGTCAACCTTGTGGATTTTGAGGTTCAGCCAAGTTACAGTCAGATACATGAATTAGTATAGTCACTCTTAATATCAGACTGAATCAGAATTGAAAGGAAGCTAATAATAGATGTCCCTGTTAAAAAACATTACCTGAAATCCATCAGAGGATGGATTTCCTCTTAGAGGAAAATTTAGAACATAGATGTCACTTTGGAGTTAAAAGGAAGACAGATGTCTAACCTGAGGGTGAGGTGGGTTTCTGTATGAGATTTGTGTGTTTACATAGACCTTTTCTAACATGGGTAAAAATGGTTGATGATTAGATCAATCACTGCACTTAATAAAAAGAGTAAATGTCCTGCTACCTTACTGGAGGTTGCTGATTTAGTTAGCTTCAGTAGTGCCTTAAGATAAAGCTTGGGCTAGGATACAACCCCCTCACACTTCTCTCTTAAGACAAAAAGAAAAAACTCCAACTTTCAAAAGCTTTTTGGATAACATCTTTCATACCACTTACCCTGCCTTTTATGATTAGGGTAGCTTCTGATTACAGATGTTATAGTTCCTTTCGTGCTATGGATTTGCTGAATATGATAACTTTATACAAGTAATTACGTTAAAGGATTTTTAAAAGGCCAGATGCAGTAGCTCACGCCTGTAATCCCAGCACTTTGGGAGGTCAAGGCAGGAGGAGTACTTGAGGCCCAAGAGTTTAAGACCAGCCTGTGTAACTTATCAAAACCCTATCTCTACAAAAAAAAAAATTTAAATTTGCTGGGTGTGGTGGCATCCTGTGGTCCCAGCTATTCAGGAGGCTGAGGCAGGAGGATCACTTGAGCCTAGGAGTTCAAGGCTGCAGTGAGCTGTGATCATGCCACTGCACTCCAACATGGGTGACAGAGCGAGACTCTGTCTCAAAACAAAAACAGCAACAACAAAACAAAAGCTCACTGTCTTTAGCTTTAGATTAATATTGTGCTAGCATCTTGAGCTACATTTATATAGCAGAAAACATCTTGTCATTGTTTTACAGCTCCTAGGGATTGCTTTTTACCTCAGAATGTATATGTGGTGTAGGGAGGGGAGGGTCTGGATATGAGGATGATATAAGACTCCTCCTCTGCTTGAGCATAGGACATTTCATGTTTGTCTCTGATGGCCTGCAGGATGGCCAGTTGATTGAATGCCGCTGCTGCTATGGGGAATTCCCATTCGAGGAGCTGACGCAGTGTGCAGATGCCCACTTGTTCTGCAAAGAATGTCTCATCAGATATGCCCAAGAGGCAGTCTTTGGATCTGGAAAGGTAAGAACTATGTAATATGTCCACACATAGGAAACATTCAGAGTCTGAGGAGATGTTGATAGACAAGCATAAATGCCTCGTGGAAGTGCCTCTTTTGGGGTAAAGTGGCATTCTGCTAATATGCTAATTGTGTGCGTTACCTGATTTTGTTGGTTCTAGCCATGTGAGATTTCTTTTCCAGAAATGGTAGAATTATTCCATGCCCCTTTGCCTAGCTCCCCAAGAGCACCAATTTCATTACTCATCTTCCTATTCATAATCAAAATGAAGGATGAACTCAAAAAGAGACAACCTTGCAGCCTATTTGAATGTATGAGAGTACATGAGTATTTGTTTTACAAATTTTTAAATGGATTTTTATAGTTGGATTAAAATATGTATATATTGGCCAGGCACAGTGGCTCACGCCTGTAATCCTAGCACTCTGGGAGACTAAGGTGGGCAGATCGCTCAAGCTCAGGAGTTCAAAACCAGCCTAAGCAAGAGCAAGAGCCCATCTCTACTAAAAATAGAAAGAAATTAATTGGCCAACTAAAAATATATATAGAAAAAATTAGCCGGGCGTGGTGTTGCATGCCTGTAGTCCCAGCTACTTGAGAGGCTGAGGCAGAAGGATTGCTTGAGCCCAGGAGTTTGAGGTTGCTGTGAGCTAGGTTGATGCCATGGCACTCTAGTTGGAGCAACAAAGTGAGACTCTGTCTCAAAAAAAAAAAAGAAAAAAATGTATATATTAAAATAACTATTTTACACAAGATCATATTTCTCTGTCCAGAATCAGTTTCTCTTGACATCAGCATAACACAATATGGAGAGGAATTTTTTATTGTGTCATACCAGTAAGTTTGTAGTGTTTTGTTCCAGCACCAATAGAAAACTAATGCAGTGATTAAGAACATGGCCTTTTTAACATCACCAATCAAAAGACACATCAACATTGCATACTCCCTGGTTGTGAATTAAGAACCTGCCAAAAATGCCTAATTTCAGTCTAATCATGAGGCAAATCCAAATTAAGAAACATTATACAAAATTACTGACCTTTACTTTTTAAAAGTATCAAGGTTGTAAAAAGAAACACTGAGGTACTGACAGGTTGGAAGAAACTAAGGAGACATGACAGCTATTAATAGATACCATATGGGATCCTGGACCAGAAAAAGGACATTAGTGGAAAACCTGGTAAAATCCAAATAAAGGCTGTGGTTCAGTTAATAGTATTGCACCACTGTTAATTATCTAGTTTGGTTAAATACTCTGTAGTAACATAAGAGGTTAACATGAGGGGAAGCTAGGTAAGGAAGATACAGAAACTCTACTATTTTTGCTACTTTTAAAAAGTAATGTTATTTTAAAATAAAAAATTTTTATTTTTTTTTCAAAGAGTATGACCTTTGGAGTCAAGCAGAATGCATCGGGCCTTGGGCTCCCTACTTACCTGTTCTGTGATCTTGAGCAAATTAGTTCAGTTCCTCAAGCCTGTTTCCTCTGTAAATTGGAAATAATCATGAGATTGCTGTGAAAATTAAATGAGTTTAAAGAATGTATTGTTAGATGTACGGTAAATGCTTCATAAATGCAGCTGCTGTTATTTTTAAGATGCTGTCTTTTTCCATTTGTTGTCTTTGGTGTCTTTCCTGTTGGAAGTGTTCTCCAGATGTCTGACATTTTTGTTCATATTAAAGAGCCATTTGGAAGCTGTTTGAGTAGTGGGGCTTTTAGACTGGTGAGTTTGACTCTAGGTGCCTGGATAGCCAGTTAGTTTTTGTATTGGGAACCCTAAATGATATTATCTTAGTCTTTTTCCTGGGGTGAATCAGTGTACTTCCTGCCTAGCAGGTATAAGCCTATCTTCCAACATTCTGGAGCTGAGTGGGAGGAAGGACCTGGAGAATTCCCTCTTCATTATGCAGACTGCATTTCAAGCCCTGACTTCAGGCCACACCTCAGCTCTGCCTTTCTCTATGACTAGTTCCCAGCCAGAACCTTCTGGTCCAGCTATTCACAAGATCTTCCTCCTTCCACTCAGAGTCTGTAGGAACTAGAGGCTGAAAAACTGTTTTCAGTTTTTTCCTATCTGTCCCTGCCCCCTCCCCAACACTCAGCTCTGCCTTCCAGGGGTGTCCAGCTTTCCAAGATTTGTAACCGGAAGCAACTTGCTTCACACCAGCATCTCCTTTTCAGACACTGAGCTGTGGCCTTCTTCCTCTAGTCTGCTAAGCCATTTTCCCTTCTTCCATCCACTTTCCATCTTCATGAATTGTGATTTGGGCTTATAGAGGTCCTGTAGTGGTATCAAGGATGGACTTTGTGATTTTTGTTTCATGGTTTCCTTGATTTAAGTGTGATTTCTTGGAGAAGAGGAGGCAGAAAGATCTTTACTCTGCCATCTCAAGATCTGTATGTTTAGCTGCTATTTATTTGCCTCCCATTGAAAGATTCATTTAACTACTGAGGCTTTTTGTTTTTCTGTAAATTTGGTTGAATTTTCTTTCCTTTTTTCTTTGCCTACTTACTTTGTCATTCTAGTCAGAGCTCAGCTGCATGGAAGGCAGCTGCACATGCTCATTCCCCACCAGTGAACTGGAGAAGGTGCTTCCCCAGACCATCCTGTGTAAATACTATGAGCGAAAAGCCGAGGAAGAAGTTGCTGCAGCCTACGCAGATGAGCTTGTCAGGTTGGTTCTCAGAGTCAGAAGCTATTACCTGTCACCTCATTCCCCATTGCGAAGACTGCCTCAGCACTTTCATCAGATGATGGAAATTTTGTAACAAAGCTGTATCTGGATTTTTTTTTGGCATTTCTTGCTGAGAAATAAGATAGTCCATTAGTTTTACTAATGGAAAAATCTGCAGCTCAAATTTTTATCTGCGTTCCTTGGCACCTCCTAATCTTCTGGCCCATAGGTATGATCATTGCACCCTGGGTTGGAGGAAAATTGGCATGTGCAAGGAGTTCTCATTAAGGTTGGGAAGTGTTTATTGAATGGTTTATTCTGAGTGAGGACATAGAACGCTACCTGTGTTTCCTGGTAAGAGCCATAACAAAAAAGAGGCTCAATCTATGTGTTAATGAAAATGAAGGAGTAAAAAGCAACGTGACGTCCCGCTCAAAACTCCCTTCTTGGTGTGAACCAATTCAGTCTTTAATATTTCAAGTAATGTTCCTTCTACTGTTTTGATTCTAGGTGCCCCTCCTGTAGCTTTCCTGCACTGTTGGACAGTGATGTGAAGAGGTTCAGTTGTCCTAATCCTCGCTGCCGAAAGGTAGGGTGGTGAATTTTTTTCTGATGTGTATTCGAATTATAATATCGTGGGCTACTCTGATAGCCCAAATATCTGCTGTTACCTGCTTGCTGAGACTTTAGAAGAATTTGAGTGCTCTCTTTTTTTGAAAACAAATGAAGGTTGGTACTTTGTGAATGATGGTTGTGATCTCTGGTTACAGAGATGGGGACCACTTGTGGAATTCCAGTTACAAAGCTCTACATTCCTGTTTTATGTCATATTCTTATAAGGACAGATGTTGTAATGTAAAATGTGAAAGGTTTTGTTTTTCTTCCACTGTGTTAGGATCTTTCTTGCTTGCTCTTTTCCCCACTCTGTGCTCACGTACCCCCCACAGCCCCAACACACATACATACACACACACTTTTTGTCATTTTCAAAGTCCAAGCAATACTTCTTTGATTAAAGAACTGGGCATAATGGTGACATCTCTGTCAGATCTGGTAGGTTATTTATTTTACTGTTTGCCTCATAAGAACTAACTGTATATCGGGTGAAACCAGAGTTATCTAGGCACCTCACTGTTGCGAATTTTTCTTTTCTTTAACTAGGCTCCTACTCTGTGAACTAAGAATGTCTTAAATTTTCTCAACTATTAATATTTATAAGTCATTTAGAGTTTTTTAGTGAATCTTAACATCCACCTAGACAAATATGTTTTAAGCCATTTTTCTAAAACTGTGTGGTTAGAGTTGAACATTGTAATAGCTCTGCCTTGGGGAGAGTGAAGAAAGTAAGGTAGAGTTTGGAAAAGGAAGAAGAAACTGAACTAATGGACCAAAACTTTATTCCTTTTGTTTTTAACTTTAGTATTTCTATATGAAATCTGGATGTATTCTTAAAACTGATGTAGCCATTTAATAATTTGTCCACACCCAGGCTGTTGCTATAACAGTTGTCCCAACACCTTCTAGCATTTTGGAACTAAGAAAGGAGAGTAACAGACTGTCCCTTTGTGCTTCCAGTGTGTCAGGTACTGGAATGCTTGGGAAGGTAATGCCTGAGCTAAGATACAGAGAGTAAGGAGGAAGTAGCCAAGGGAAGGGAAGGGTAAGGGGTAGAGTGAAGATGGAGGAATGTTCTAGGCCCAGGAAGCAGCAGTAGCCTGGACACTTACTGGTACCAAAAGTGTCAAGGAGGCTCATAAGCTGGGTAGGGGCACGGCCATGCAGCATTCTGAGGTAGAGGGAGAGGAAGTTCTGTTTGGCTGTTGAGTAGTCCAGGTGAGGAATGTACATCACTGCCACCTCCTCTGGGGTCTCTGTAAATTGCTACAAAAGAGGTAGGAACTACATTTTCTGGCATGGTTCCAAACTAAGTCTGCCAATGAAAGTGCTCATTTAGAAAGTGTTAATGAAGAAAATGATGAGGTTCATAAATTTGGAAAAGAGAGGTTTTATTTCTCACAAAGGGTTGCAGCCTGTGGGTGGCCATTCCAACAGGCTGAGAAGCAGAGCTTTGGCCAGAAGCCAGAACACATGCTTCAAGGCCAGGGACAATGGGAACAAGAATTTATACTGTGCAGGATGGACAAAATACATATTTAACAAGCTATAGAAGGAGTCCTGAATATTTATGAAAGGTGCATGCGCAGCCGAGCTTTCTGTGCTTTTCTGGGGTCCATGTTCAGAAAATGGCAGCCCTCTTACGTCAAAAGGTGAAGCAAGGACTCAAAAACCCTCTCTGCGTATACTACATAGACTGTAGTAGATAAAACCACTCCATGGTTGGTGGTGTGGATCACAAGATTGGTTTCTGTTTAGCTCTTAGAGAAAAAGTCTGATGGCCATTAGCGAGGTATAATGAGGCATATCTGACCTCCTATCCCATCATGGCTGGGAACTCAGTTTTAAGTTTTCTCTGGGGGCCCCTTGGCCAAGACGGCGTCCGTTCAGTCAGCAAGGGGCTTAGAATTTTATTTTAGTGGACAAAAGCCAAAGCGAAGGAGGTGCCGTTATTCTCTGAAGATATTTAAAAGCAGCCTGAGGGAGGGTACACATAAGTCTGAACAGCGTCCAGTGAGTGTATTGAGAACATCAACTTGGGATGTTAACAGAAGCTTGCCAGAGGCTCTTAAATCCCAGGCAGGAACTTTATGTCTGTAGGAGGAATGTCCATGCCCTGCCAAACTTGGAGGTGGCCCTGTAGCTTCTTTTGGCCAATGAAATGTGAGTGTGAGTAAATAGGTTGCTTACAGAAAAAGCCATAAAGGCATATAATTTGGGGTGCTCTCAGCAAGATAGCAGAATAGGGAGCCCCAGCCCCTCCTCCCATGGAGACACCAATTCAACAATATATGGACCATTTCTCTTTGTGAGAAATCCAGAAACCAGTTAAAAGGCTCCTGTACCCTATGTGAGCACAAAGCCAATAGGAGAACTAGTGACACTTGCTCTTCAGAGCTCCTCCTCCTGGCACAGCACAATGTGATTGGGAGGAATTTCCCAATTCCTGACATCTCCCTGAGGAGGGTAAAAGAAGACTGGAACGTATTATCTAACATTCGTATTTTTCAGGGGGCTACCCAAGGGACTAGCTTCTGTCTTGTCTGACAGGATAGAGGGGCACTGAGAACAGATGCCGTGGTGGAACTAGCAAAAACTAACTCCCCATTTCCCTCACCCAGCTCAGAACAAACAGGAGAAAATTTCCAACTCCCTGCTTTTCCCTAGGGAGGGGAAAAGTTGGAGCATGATTCTAGCATTCTAGGTTTTCAGAAGCCTGCCCAAGGTTCTGTTTTCTGTTTTACCTGAGTCAGAGTGCTGATGAGACCTGGCATGTTCCAAATGCCTGGGGCTGCCAGGAACAAAAGAAAGGTGGGTGGATTGTGCTGCTCCAGAGGACTTACAGTGCAGTGGATAAAGCCCAGTACACCTCAGAGACTTCTCAGGTAGGGAGGAAGGGAAGATTAGAACATCTTTGCAGCATTTGGGCTTCTCAAGGGGCAGCCTACAGGACTGGTTTCTGTCTCACCCAACTCAGAATGCTGACGGGACCCAATGTGCTCTAGATATCTGGGAGCTGCTGAGACCAAAAAAGAACTGGGTGACTTGGCAGCAGCCCCAGAGAGCCTGCAGTACCTCAGACAGACGGTAGGAGAAACAAGAGGTTACAAGTTCCTAAAAAAGACATGAAACAAAAACTTTGCAAACCCTCTCTAATTGGGAATTTACATGTACAAATTCAGAGAAGACACATACACAGAAAAGGTTTGAGAGGCCTCTAGAATCTCTCAGGCTGATTGATAAAGGTCTTTCCCTATACCAAACCAATCTGCAAAGACTGGGAAAGGTGGATATTTTTCAAATGTACAGGTACCAACACAAAGTAACAAGGCACACCAACAAGAAAAATGGCCCAACCAAAGGAACAAAATAAATTTCCAGACACCTACTGTAAAGAAATGGAGATGTAGGAATTACCTGACAAGAAGTTCAAAAGCACCTTCATAAAGCTGTTCATGGAGCTCAGGAAAATGATGCATGAACAAGATGAGAACATCAGCAAACAGAAAGAAAATATTTATTTATTTTTTTTTTTTTGAGACAGAGTCTCACTTAGTTGCCCAGGCTGTAGAGTGCCATGGCATCAGCCTAGCTCACAGCAACCTCAAACTCCTGGGCTCAAGCAATCCTTCTGCCTCAGCCTCCCGAGTAGCTGGGACTACAGGCATGTGCCACCATGCCCTGCTAGTTTTTTTTTTTTTACATATATTTTTAGTTGTCCAATTAATTTCTTCTATTTATAGTAGAGATGGGGTCTCACTCTTGCTCAGGCTGGTCTTGAACTCCTGACATTGAGCAATCCACCCACCTTGGCCTCCCAAAGTGCGAGGATTACAGGCATGAGCCATCG
>CAUYRT010056706.1:0-36322 GCA_963574885.1 Lepilemur ruficaudatus | reverse complement strand
TACAGGCATGCGCCACCATGCCCGGCTAATATTTTCTATATATTTTTAGTTGGCCAATTCATTTCTTTCTATTTATAGTAGAGACGAGGTCTCACTCTTGCTCAGGCTGGTTTTGAACTCCTGACCTTGAGCGATCCACCCACCTCGGCCTCCCAGAGTGCTAGGATTACAGGCGTGAGCCACCGCGCCCGGCTGGGGCAGGAGTTATTCTGTCTGAAGCTCCATCCTCAGGGAAGAAAACATCCCAAGTAGAGATGTTTTGTCCCCTAACAAATGAGTAAATGAGCAGGCAAGTGAGTAAATGAATGAGTGACTCCCTGGTTGGGAGGGGGGCAGGGATGTCCTTCCACATGTCCCCATACCTCCAGCTCACCCTCTTCTTGTCCACAGTTGCAGGGGCTCTCATTGCCGACTTCTTGTCTGGCCTGGTGCACTGGGGTGCCGACACGTGGGGCTCCGTGGAGCTGCCCATCGTGGGGAAGGTGCGTATGTCGACCTAGCCTGACTCCTCCAGAAGGAGGTTGGGCTGCCTGACTGTGGGTGAGTCCCCTTTCCTCTCTATGCCTCAATTTCCCCATTATTCCAGCCTGTCCCTCATGCCTGCCCTGCAAACTAGAACAAGAATCCCTTGGGGTTTTGTGGAAGCAAAGGTATCAGGCTTGGGATGGTCAGAGAGCTCGATGTGTGCCTGACTCACCAGAACTCACTGAATTTGGGGGCCATGTCTTGTTCTTCCATTGCCGCCTGTGCTGCACCTCACTGTTTTAATCGGATTTTATCTTGTATTAGTTGGACTTTTTTGGTTGTGACAGAAAATCTATTCTAAACTGGCCTAGAATAGCAAATAAGGGTACTGATTCATGTAATTGAAAATTCAGAGTTGGAGCCAAATTAAGGCATGGCTGGGTCCAGTGGGACAGACAGACCATATTGTTCAGACTCAGTCTCTCTCCATCTCTGTCTCGGCTTTCCCCTTGTGAGGTGGCCAAGGTGGCTCCTGCCTGCCTAGATATCCATCCTCCCAGTTCCCAGAAAAAGAAAACTCCTTTCCCTCCTCCCAGGAGAAAAGAATTTAACTCTTTAACTTTCCCATAGTTACAGCCAAAGTCCCACAGCTCACTCCCATTGGCCCAGCTTGGGTCACATGCTCATCCCTCAGCCAGTCATTGTGGCCAGAGGGATGGGAGGGCTCTGATTGCTGGGCCTGGGTCAAATGCTCTCTCTTGGCCAGGGGGCAGAATCAGCCTTATCAGAACATCTCACTCTAAGAGAAGGTTAAGGAGGGACTCAGGTGCTGGGGAGACAGAGGGTCCCACCTCTTACCTCAAAGGGCCTTCTCAACTGCCTTAGGGTGGGAAAGAAGGGTAGAGGTTGTCCCCAAGCTGCCTCACAGCACAGGTGGGGAGACTGAGGCCCAGAGTGGGGGCAGTACCAGCCCAAGGTCCCTGCCACAGCCATCTCAACTCATCTTCCACTGTAACTGCTAGAACTAGACCCTGAAGGCCAGGTGGGGTCTGTATCAGTGGCTGGCAGGAATATTGGGGTGTCCCAGGTGGAGTGAACTGTAGGAGCAAAGCTGGGAGGGGAGCCCATAGACGAGTGTATTCAGAGGGGTGTGGCGAGCTGGTGACCACCAGGGGCTGACTGGCTGGGCTATATCTCCATCCCCCACCTACCCCAGGCTTTCATTCGACCATTCCGGGAGCACCACATCGACCCAACAGCTATCACGCGGCATGACTTCATCGAGACCAATGGAGACAACTGCCTGGTGACACTGCTGCCACTGCTAAACATGGCCTACAAGTTCTGCACCCAGAGCCCCGGTGAGGCACACCAGCTGGTGATGGGCCAGAAGGGGGCTGTCAGGGACAGAGACTCGCCCCATGAGCCTCTTGGGGTTTGTGTTGTGTATTTGGCCCCTCATGGTATTTTAAAATATTTTTGTCAGTTGTCTTCATGAAAATTGGGATATTTGACATAAAGATCTGGGTTTCCAGCGCCTCTTGAAAAATCGATCTGGCCACCCTGAGTCCTTGTTCCCACCTCCTCCCTGGGCAGGAGCTGAGCTGTGGCCATCCCCTTTGACAAGTTGATAGGATGCACACTCTCCAGTTTACCACAGTCCCCACTGCTCCTTGCTGTCCTCCACCCAACCCAGCTTGTTCATTTGCACTGTCTGCCTGGCCCTGAGGGCTTTTGGTTTTGCTCCCTTGGTCTCATAGAGCGAGCATAGGCTGTGAACTCAGTCCTGAGTTCAGATCTCGGCCCTGCCTATTTTGGAGGGACTTGTTGTCCCAAAGCAAGTCACTTCATCACTCTGAGTCTCAATTACCTCATCTGTCAGGTGGAGGTGAGGCCAGGCCAGATACCCACTGTTCTAACAATCTGATACCCACTGATTCTTAGAGCAGCCTGCCTACCTGCTTTCCCATGGCTGCCAACAGCTCCCGGCTTCTCCGGAGTCTTGCTGGGAGAGGTCCCGCCTCTCCTCTTGGGATAGACCTGAAGCCAGTGATTGAAAAGCCTGCAGAAGGCGGGTCCCTTCACCTCTGAGTGGGACTAACTCTGTGGAGCCATTAAGGCCCCAGAACTCCTCCCAGGGTCAGGCTGAGACAAGACTCCGCCCCGTAAGCCTTCCCGACCCTGTCTCACTCCCCTCACTTCTTAGATGTTTTTCTGAAGAGATTCACTTGATAAGTCACATGTGAGGGAAGCCATCTCAGGCTCTGCTTCTAGGGACCTGGCGGAAGGCCTTATTCCCATTTTACGGATAGAGAAATTGAGGCTTAGAGAGACAGAGTCACCAACCCAAGCCTATACAGCCAAGGAATGTCCAAGCAGGGATCTGACGCAGCTCGGGCAACTCCAGAGCCTGCACTCCTGTTCCTTGTGTGACTCTATTGTGCGCCCACTGAGCAGAAGGAAAGCCTGAGGCCCAGAGGGGGCCATGAGCTGCCCGAGGCCATGTGGGAGATTGGGAAGGGTCTTGGGTGCTTGCCCAGGGGTGAGTGGTGAGGGCCAAGTTGGCAGTGGGCCTCCACCCCGCATGGTGGCTATGCCAACCTGTGGGTATGCTCTCCCCTGCCCTGCAGAAGCCCTGGAGCAGCTGTACCCCTGGGAGTGTTTCGTCTTCTGCCTGATCATCTTTGGCACCTTCACTAACCAGATCCACAAGTGGTCGCACACGTACTTCGGGCTGCCACGCTGGGTCATCCTCCTGCAGGACTGGCACATCATCCTGCCGCGTAAACACCATCGCATCCACCACGTCTCACCCCATGAGACCTACTTCTGCATCACCACAGGTGGGGCCACCGATGGCGAGGAATGGGCTTTCCCCACCCCGGCCGAGGCACCAGTGTTGAGGTCAGGAGGGCAGAGGTCACAGCAGGAGGTCATGCAGTCCTTGCCCTCCCAGAACAGTCTCTCAGGACATGCCGTTATTGAGCACGTACTGTGTGCCAGGCATTCTTCTCAGTGCTGAGGACACAGCAGTACATAAGACAGCAAAGCCCAGCCAGGCGCGGTGGCTCACACCTGTAATCCTAGCCCTCTGGGAGGCTGAGGCGGGAGGATCGCTCAAGATCAAGAGTTTGAAACCAGCCTGAGCAAGAGTGAGACCTGTCTCTACTACAAATAGAAAGAAATGAATTGGCCAACCAAAAATATATAGAAAAAATTAGCTGGGCATGGTGGCACATGCCTGTAGTCTCAGCTACTCAGGAGGCTGAGGCAGAAGGATTGCTTGAGCCCAGATGTTTGAGGTTGCTATGAGCTAGGCTGATGCCACAGCACTCTAGCCCGAGCAACAGAGTGAGACTCTGTCTCAAAAAAAAAAAAAAAGATAGCAAAGCCCTCTCCCCCTCCTCCTGGTGTTGACTCCAACTACCCATCCGTCCAGCAGATACTTACTGAGTACCTGCCACGTGCCAGCTCTGCTCCGGGCTTCGGATACAGCAGTGAACCCCACAGGCACAAATCCCTGCCCATGCGGCACTCACCTAATGGGTGAGACAAAATCAATAAATAAAAGATGTAGTACTTCTGGTGTATCAGCTACTGTCTGGGAAAACAGGGCAAGGAGTGGGAGAGGAGATGGCAACTGTGCCTTCTAAATAGGGTGGCCAGGGAGGCCCTCACTGAGAAGGTAACAAATGAACAAAGACCTGCAGGGGCTGAGGGCAGAAGCCAAGCAGATCCCTGCAGAAAGGGCACTCCGGCAAGAACAGTAGGTGCAAAGGCCCTGAGGCTGGACTGTGCTTGCTTGGTGTGTTTGAGGAGCAGCAAGGAGGCCCGTGTGACTGGAGTGGGGGCTTGGGGGACAGCACGGTGGAAGAGGGAGGGGAGAAGCAGCAAGCGAGAAGGCCAGAAGCAGGAACACGCCTGCAGCGTTGAGGAACAGTAAGGAAGTCATGGGCCACTGGACCGCTTTCAAGGTCAAGTCTATCGGGTGCTGTCAAGTCAGGCCACCTCAGGTGTAACTCTCAGCTCCTCTGTCTGCACCTCTGGGAAACTCATAGTCCTCCCTGAGTATCACTTTTCTCATCCATAGAATGGGGCTGCAGCCCCTTCCTTCACACACCACCCTCTCGGGGCCCTGGTGAGGACGGAAACCGGGCACATACAAAGTGTTTGGTGTGTAGTGGGTACTTGATCGATTACAGCTACTTTTTTTTTTTTAAGTCTTTCTGGAAGCAGAACTGAGAGCCACAAAAAACGTTTGCATGTCCTAAACTCATGCTCCTGGAAGGATTGGAATTTAGACTATTTTAGCCAGACACAGTGACTCTCAAACCTATAATCACTGGACTTTGGGAGGCCAAGGTGGAAGGATTGCTTCAGGCCAAGAGTTCAAGACCAGTCTGGGCAACATGTCTCTACAAGAAATAATTTTTTAAAAAATTAGCCAGATGCGGTGGCACATGCCTCTAGTCCCAGCTACTCGGGAGGCTGAGGCAAGAGGATCGCTTGAGCCCAGGAATTTGAGGTTACAGTAAGCTATGATCACAGCACTGCAGTCCAGCCTGGGCAACAGAGCGAGACCCCATTTCTTAAAAACAAAACAAAAAGAAGTGAATGAATGGGGAAATGGAGTCATTCCATGTGACCCTAAGACCATTAGTGGGAGGCCTCCATTCCCAGACTCCTTGGTTGCCCCTGTTCCCTGTCCTCTGCAGAATCACCCCTGGCTAGGGCCCCCACCCCAGTTAGGGCCAGCTTTCTCCCAATATCCAATATCCCCTTGACTACTGCTCCCCATTCAGTCTCCCGGTGCTATTTCTACTGCAGGCTGGCTCAACTACCCTCTGGAGAAGATAGGCTTCTGGCGACGCCTGGAGGACATCATCCAGGCCCTGACGGGCGAGAAGCCTCGGGCAGATGACATGAAATGGGCCCAGAAGATCAAATAACTTCTCTGAGCCTGCCACCTGGGGTTGCCAACCTTCCCTAGCCCCCAACCGAAGCCATCTGCCAAATTCCAGCCTCTTCGAGCTGGCCCCTCCAAGTGGAGAGGATATCTCCGGGGCTGGGCCCAGGCAAGCCCAGCCCACCCTTTTTGACACAGAATACTTGAGCCACTGATTTATTATTTCCTTTTTTCATTTTCTTTCCTTGGCCCCTCCCCAGCCACCTGAGCTGCTCTGTCTGCCAAGCCGGACTCTGCAGAAAAGGGAGCCCCGCCCTGCCAGCCGTCTCTCAGGTAGAGAGGTGGCTCACAAACTCCCGATACTCTGCCCCGTGCCCTGCTGGGCAGCCCTTCGGTGTGGCTGGTACTAGGGCCACTCAGTTGCCTCTGTCTGTCCCTCCTTGTCTGGCCCCAGTGGTCTAGGGAGCCCCCAGGCACACCTAAGTGTCCCTGGAGCATTGTCTTGCCATGGCCCTGCAGACTGATCCTGGAGGCTTGGGTGGGTGGACGGCCCCAGCTACCACCTCCAGCCCAGCCTGTCCACCCAAGAATGGCAAAGCTCAGCAAGGGCCGGAAGGCAGCCAGCCAGAAGAGGCCGGAATCTCCAGCCCAAGTCTGGACCCCTCCTCCACCTCCCCCACCCCCATCTGCCCATGTGATTCTAGCCAGAGCTGATATTTCCAATACGAGGATGTCTTCACAGGGCACAGCCCCTACAAAGGGTCTTGGTCATTTGGAAGGGGACACAGTATCCCCTCTGACCAGGGTGTGTCAGAGAAGGAAGAGTGGGGCTTTTTTGTTTTTGTTTTTTTTTTTAAAGGTGCTTGCTTGTTTAATGTAAATAATAGAAAGCCTTAATATCTTTTCTGTAACACGGAGTAATATTTTAATGTCATGTTTTGGATGCACATAATATATTTATAACAAAGCAGCAAGAGTCTACTTAACCTTAGCTGCCTCATGATGTCTCCTGGTGGGCTGGGCTGCGGTGGGTGCGGTGTTAAGGAGCCAGAGGGAGCGAGGCCTCCCTCCCCATTCCTAGCTCCTCCCAACCCGGGCTTCAGGATGGGGGCTTGTCATCTGACAGTGAAATAATGTTGACATTTGCTCCAAGTCCTTTGGAGGGCACCCCCATTTGGTGAGGAGTGGCCTTTCATGTCTTTGTGATGATAAAGTAATGATGGCTATTTGTGAATCCTTCAGCAGATGTTGATTGACACCTGGTATATGCCAGGCTCTGTCCTGGACACTGGGGTACAGTGGTGAACAGTCTGACAAGGACCTGCCCTGGTGGAGCTGCTCTCCTGGGGAGAGAGAGAGAGAGACAATAAACATAAATAAATGCACATGGAAATTCAGGTGGTGATTTGTGAAGAAAATCAAAGAAGTGGAGAAGCAGGGTGGTCCGGCAGGGCCTCTGAAGAGGTGACATTGAGCTAAGACTTGGCCTCTTGATGGGACAGCAAGTGCAAAGGCCCTGAGACAAGAAGCAGCTTGGGTTTTGTCTTTATTTGTTTGTTTCTCGTCTTATTTCCTAGCCACTAGACCACCAGGGAGCAGCTTGGGATTTTTAAGAGACAGTGAGGCACCCAGGGTGGCTGGACCGCAGTGAGCAGGGGAAAGTGGAAGGTGGGGTCGGGAAACGGGGGCCTGTGACACAGGGCCTCACGGGCTGAGGTGAGTGCGGAGCCTCTGAACATCTTGGATGAAGAAGTAACTTGCTCAGTAGGCACTGGGCTTCATAGCGAACACTACAGTAGACATTACGATTAATACCTAGTCCAGGCTAGATAGTTTAGCCAGAAAAAAGAAAGCTTGTTGGGAACAAGGAAATGATAAAAGACTCTTCGGTGCAGTCGCAAACACAGCATTTATTTTTAAAAATGTGACCCATGACTTCATTTTCCTTAAAGTTTGCCTACCACGTTGGATTTGTTACTATCTGAGGGGACCACAAAAGGAAGGGCTTTAGAATTATAGAAAAGACAGAAAACTAAACCAAAATTGAATCGCTAAGATAACTGTATAAGCTCATGAAACTGAGAAGTCCACATGTGGTTCTGACCTAAGGTTTGACAGGACCCAGGGGCTCACATGATTCACCAGAACTTGGTTTCTCTTTCAGCTCTGTTTCTCTGACTTGAGACTCACTGAACCAGCTCAGCGACAAGAGCCTTTCCAGCAGTTGCAGTGACCTTGGCCTGGGTTGGGTCATGTGCCTCTCCCTGACCCAATGACCTTGGCCAGAGGGTGAGGGGGTGGTGTGGGCGTGTATGAGAGAAATCTTTTATTGGCCAGGTTTTAAGTCCACCTGGAGTTGCAGAAGTGGGATCAACCCTGTCCAAGCCAGAGGAGGGAGGGAGGGTCCCAGAAGAAAATTAAGGTGTTATAATATAAAAACAGTCTGGTGGGCTGGAGCAGACAGCCAAACTCTTCTTCGGAGAGACCAGATGAGCAGCCTCAGTGGGATAAGGGTTGGCTTCCAGGCCCTACCAGTCTGTCAATTCTGCTGGAGTCAACAAAAAAACTCAGCCTGAGTCCAGAAAGGTAAAGTGACTTCCTGAAGGTTCCACAGCTAGTAATGGCAGAGCCAGGCTTCAAACTAAGACCATTTCACTTTTGAATCCAGGGGGCTGGAAAAAAATTCTTTTTAAAACGAGAAGAAGGTATGCATTGGGTCTGAGAGTGCTGGGGCCACTTGTGAGATCAGAGGTTTGCAAACAACTGTCTGTGAGGGCCAGATGGAAAATGCCTCTTAATATTTACTCGACCCTCAGCCCATGCCAGACTTTGCAGAGAGCTCTGGCCCAGGTCCCATCAGCAGTTCATGTAGCTCTGAAAAGTGAGTACTCTTAGCACCATTTGCAGATGAGGAAACTGAGTCACGTAAGTCATGTGACATGCCCAAGGTCACACAGCTGGTAGGTGGCAGAACCAGGATTTGAGCCCGGGCCTGGCTCAGAGCCCTTGTGCTTTAACACTGTCACTGGGAGAGGGAAGTGAGGCAGGTGGCAAGGGGGGAATGTGTCCACTTTGAGAAAATGGCAACACGTGTGAGAAACGGCAGCTGACACTGGGGACTGGGATGACCTGGAAACCCCAGGCCCCAAAGGGCAGCTGCTACTCACCCCAGTTGGTTAAAAAGGAGCCAGAAATCCAGACTTTAAAAACACAGACTCCACATTTAAAACATACCATGGGCAATATAGGTGCATGGGTCAACTTCTACCTGTAGCTTCCCAGCTGGTAAGGGATGGCTTGGTTTTAGGTGGGCATGTGCTGCTATCTGGTGGCAGACCAGGGTAGGTGGCATGCAGGGCAAACAGATGGGGTTTCAGCTGGACCTGGGAATGTCACACATCCCTCTCTGTGCTCATTTCTTCTTTTTTTTTTATTTTTTTGAGACAGAGTCTCACTCTGTTGCCCGGGCTAGAGTGCTGTGGCGTCAGCTTAGCTCACAGCAACCTCAAACTCCCGGGCTCAAGCGATCCTTCTGCCTCAGACTCCCGAGTAGCTGGGACTACAGGCATGCGCCACCATGCACGGCTAATTTTTTCTATATATTTTTAGCTGGCCCATTCTATTTTTAGTAGAGATGGGGTCTTGCTTTTGCTCAGGCTGGTCTCAAACTCCTAACCTTGAGCGATCCTCCCGCCTCGGCCTCCCAGAGTGCTAGGATTACAGGTGTGAGCCACCGTGCCCAGCCTGGTGTTCATGTTTTAAATTTTAATAGCCCACACCAAATTGTCTTCCACAGAGGCTGTGCCTGTTTAAACTCTCACAGCTTTGAGAGTGCCTGTTCCCCACACCCTTGCCAACACAGTGAGTTATCAAATGTTTTGTTCTTTGCCGATCTGATAGATGGTTTTAATTTGCATTTCTCTTACTGTATCTCCTTCAATCTAAGATATCACTGATTTTAAGACGCATCCTGATTTCAGAGATGTTTGAATGTTAAACTTTGCATCTTAGAATCACTGAAATACAATTTGTTGAGTGATATTGAGTATCTTTTTTTTTTTTTTTTTTGGAGACAGAGTCTCACTCTGTTGCCCGGGCTACAGTGCCGTGGCGTCAGCCTAGCTCACAGCAACCTCAAACTCCTGGGTTCAAGCAATCCTTCTGCCTCAGCCTCCCAAGTAGCTGGGACTACAGGCATGCGCCACCATGCACGGCTAATTTTTTCTATATATTTTTAGTTGTCCAGCTAATTTCTTTCTATTTTTAGTAGAGACGGGTCTCAATCTTTGTCAGGCTGGTTTCGAACTCCTGACCTTGAGCGATCCACCTGCCCCGGCCTCCCAGAGTGCTAGGATTACAGGCATGAGCCACTGAGCCCTGCTGGCTGATATTGGGTATCTTATCGGTAGTTTAAAAGGCATTTGCATTTCCTTATCTGTTCATGTCCTTTCCTTTTCTTGGAAGGCGGGGGAGTAGTGGTTAAGAGCTTGGCCTTAAAATCCCAGCTCTGCCACTTACAAGCTTGTGACTTGGGGCAATTAACCTTTCTGGGTCTCAGGTTCCTCATCTGCAAAATCAAGATAATAATGGTACCTACCTCATAGGATAGTTGTGAAGATTAGTATATGCAAAATAGTATGTTCCTTGATCATAGTAAATGCTCAATAAATGCTTGCTATGATTACCTTTCTTTTGGGTTATCTTTTTTCTTTATAAATTAAAGAAACCCATCCTTTTTGTCATGCACCCCTGCCCCCTGCCCTAGACCCCAGGTTTTCATTTCTTTTTCCCTGACTGCAAAAGTAGCATATGATACAAAATTCAGATGTTACAAAAAATTATATAGGAAGATGCCAATGGAAACAGGCCAGATAGCCACCAATGGTGTAAATTAAATGTACCATGACCCCTCTACCATCCAAGCCCACCCCTTTGCAGCTGTACGTTTTAGAAACTGCATCACACATTAAATGTCTTAATGCTATGCTCAGACACACCTCAGGGCGACATGACTCCACACACGTACTGTAACATGCCGGTAGCGAATGTGTCAAATCTGCTAACCATAGACCCCTTCCCAGGGATACTACTCCCCCCCATTTTGGGTCTCCATGACACTTCCTGTCAAAAGTTCACCAGCTTTATTTTCTGTAATTTGTATTATAAAAAGTATAGCATGAGGTTGGGGTTTTTTTCTTAACCATAAATTGGAAATATAAACATAGAGCTTGCGCATAACACTATATAATGTTTTTCACATTTTAGATATAATTTTTCAAACCACTCATGCCTTTCACCTCCTAGAGATTCCAAAACAGCCCCACTGTTTTCCTACTTATTGGGAACAGTTTGTGAATGAACACTTGTGGAACAGTCAGGTCTATATGTCTCTCAGGTGAACCACTGCACCAGCTTTCTGTATCTATTAGGTATGCTTTTTGGCTGTAGGTAACAAAAACCTACCTTTAAGAGCCGCTTAAGCAATAGATACTTATCTCGTGTCTTAAGATGTCTATAGGTAGACAGGCTCAGGAGTCCTCCAGCAGCTCAACCACATCATCCAGGACATGGCTCTTGCCATCTTTCTGAGCTGACATCTTCGATGTGTCAGCTTTATGGTCTCTGGCTTGTGTCTCATGGTCTCAATGTGCTTGCCACAGCTCCAGCCACTACAACCTCATATTGTAGGAAGGAAGGAAGAAAGAAGACAAAGACTTTCTCCCCAGCTTTTATCAGGGTAGGGAAACTTTCCAAACACCCACTTTCACCCCCATGTAGGGACATGGTGACTGGATTGGCAGTAAACAAGTGTCCAACACACCTCCTCTCTGGACTTCCTGCCTCCAATATTGTTGCTGCCCGATCGGGTCTCCTCGTCCAGTTCCCTCCAGGCAGCCAGAATGCACTTAGAGAAAACAAACCTACTCACATTTTGCTTGAAACTTCCCAGGCTCCACCTCCCTCACCACAGAAGAACCAGCAGGTGCCCCAGGATTAAGAGAGCTGGATTCCAAAACTATTTCTCCTTCCTTGTGTGACCCTGGACAAGCCATCAAACTCCTCCAAGCCTTAGTTTCCTTATCTGACAAATGTAGATGGCAACACTCTGCAAGGGTCATTGAAGATTAAATTATAATAATACTAGCTAATACTTACATAGCACTTAGTGCCATCTTAGCCTTCTTCTAAATTCCTGGTTCTATTAACTATTTTAATCTTTCCAACAATCCGATAGAACAGGACTGTCTTACCCCCAAGGTGAGCTCAGTTTATCATCTCAAGCGCGGCCAGGACGAGGGGCAGGGGGAGGGATGCCTCTCTGGTAACTGGCCGCGTCTTCCAGGAAGGGGGCGGAGCCTCTCCAAAGGCGCGTGTGCGAGGGGAGTACTACAACTCCCAGCAGGCTCCGTGGCAGCGCTGGACTACAATAACCAGCATGCCCCGGGCAGTCCCGCTTAACCTTTTCCTCCCGCGCTGCGCTCTGCATAGGAATTCGGATTATTGTCAATTTTGCTTGCAAGAAAGTCCCTGCAAGAACCAAGGAATCTATGCGAGTAAACATTTATGAGCATCGTGGATAAGAGGCTTGTGTTTTAATCCTCACTCTTCCACCCGTTAGCTCTAAGTCTAGGTTTTCTCGTCTCTAAAATGGGCACAGTCCTAGGAGTTGCTGCATCGAGTTATGAGAATTAAAAGCTGGATTAACGCCTTGGTAAATGTCAGCTCTTTCAGTGTCCCTTCCTCTTCTCTGTTTCAAGGAATTTTATCAAAGCATTTTATCTCCACAGCAATTCTATGAGGTCAATACTAGCATCCTCCTTTTTAGAAAGGAAAACTGATGCCAGGAGAGGTTCAAATCTCTTACCTGAGGTCACACAGCAAAGTGAGTGATGAAGAAGGACTTGAACCCAGAAAATTTCACTCCAGAGGTGAGTCCACCTTAGGAGGCCAAATGTTTCCACTTGCTGCTGATGGCTTGCAGTGACTAAAGTCCAGAGCAAATATTTTCCGTGCTCCCCAGGGGAAACTTGTATCATGTGATACACGAAATAATGTCAAGTCGCTTCACGTGTGGCCAGTGCTGGAACGGGGCAACTTTGAGAGCCAATTATACTGGAGAAATCAGGGAAGTCTTTTCTGAGGAAGTGGTGCTGCATCTGAGAATTGAAGAGTGGGAACAGCACAGGCAAAGGCCCTGAGTAGGGAGAGGGCATGTCATGTTCCAGAGGCCTTGAAAAGGGCCAGTGTAGCTGCAGAGGTCCAGACAATCTCAGAGGTGCAGGCAATGCTAAGGCTAGGGTAAGGCAAGTGAGGCAAATAGGGTGCAGATTTTAAGGAGACACTTGTAAGTTGTGCAAGTGCAGAGTTGGGACTTGAGTGGAAGCCTCCTTAAGTTTGATGCCCTCACTGCCCCATCCTAGTCCCAGCCCTGGGTGCAGGGCCTTGTGGGTAGGGTGTCCATTCATCCTGGTTTGTCCTGCAGAGTCCTGGTGAGATTATAAGAGGTCCCCTTTGACCTCACTGGGTGATAATTCTATGGTCACTCAATTTGCAGAGTTTGTATTTTATCCAGAGGGAATGGAGTTTAGCTGGAGGGTATTTTGAGCACACTCTCACTGCCATATGGAGAATGGACCACACGCACAAGAAGGGAGGCTAGGGCAGCTTGCCCTGAGTGGGAGAAGTGAATGCAGTGGAGAGATGGATAGTAGGCATTGCTGTCAGAAAAAGGTGATGGATTGGATTCCAGCTTCCTTGTCTGTCTGTATTGAAAGTCCTGGTGGTTCTTCTGCTGGTGTTTTGCTCTGTAACATTAAGCCAGTCCCTTCACTTCTCTGAGCCTGTTTCCACATGCATGTAAGGGCTTCTCAGACCATTTGTGATAAAGGAGGCACTGCTTCTTGGACTTATTAATTTGCAAATATATTTCCCCAGGGCCTTTGACAGGCTTTTCCCTCTCTTATCATCATTCTGGTCTCCGCTGAAATATGACCACCTTAGGAGGCCCTTTCTGATCATCCTCTGTTGCCCTTTCCCTGGTTTTATTCTCTTTCCTATCATAGTTATAGTTGCCTATTTATTTGTTTACTTGCTCTCCTCTGTCTCAGACTAGAATGTAAGCAGGGACTTGCTTCCTTAGGGATATATATCCATCCCCAGCACTTAGCATAATGCCTGACTCATAGTGGGTGCTAAATAAATATTTGTTTGGATCAATGAATGGATGGATGAGTGAATGTGTTCCCTGCCACTTTAATCCTCCCAAGTCATTTAGCTGCACCCAATACAGGCCGTGTCTGGGCAGGGAGCATGGACCCTGGAAGCAAGACCTGGGTTCAAATTCAGACTCAGCCATTTAATAGCTCAGTTTAGATAAATGGCTTCGTCTCTTTTAGCTTTATTTTTCACATTAACCCTGACCTGGTAGAGATGTTGTGAGGATTCAGCTAGATAGGAAAGTGCCTTAAGTGAAATAGGCGCTTTTTGTTTGGAAGCGTTCTTTTCTCCTTTTTCTTTCACCATCGCGCCCTCCCTAGCCTAATCACCCCTGCCCTGCTCACCAAGCACCTCAACACCTCCCTCGCATCGGGGCCCGGAGGCACCTGCAGGTTGCTGGGCCCTCACGCACGCAAATACTTCATCCCTCTAAAAGGAAAGGAGAAAAAGCCTTCCCGGCCCGGTCGCGCCGGTCCCGGGAGCGGGCGTCAGCGGCGGCGTCTGCGCCTGCGCACACGCCTGCGCATCAGGGCCAGGGGCCGGGTGGGGGGTGAAGAAGGGGCCGGCCTTCGAGCGACAGCGACGCAAGATGGCAGCCACCACGGGCTCGGGTGAGCGAGGGTGCCGGGCTCGGTCAGCCGAGGGGGCGCAGGCTCGGGCCGGGAGCCGGGGACTCGCAGAGGCCCCTGCAGCGGGGCCCGGGCCTCCGCGCCGCTTCTGCCCGCTGGACTCCGCGGCGGCCACCGGCGCGGCCTGACGGGGGAGGAGGAGCAGGCGGCGGCCGGAGGCACGGGCGGGGGCCTGCGGGGCCTGTGGGCGGCGCGGAGAGGCCCAGAGGCTCCCCGTGGGCGGCGTGAGGGCCCCGCTGAGAGGAAGGGCCGGGCGGGCGCCGCGGCTGGGGCACGGAGCGGGCGAGGGGCGAGCCCTGAGGCTCTTCTGAGGAGACCTGGGCTGGCGACTCTGGGGACGATCGAGGGGCTCCCCAGAGGATGAGGAGGCGCCCCAAAGTGGACGGAAGTCCCTTTTTGGGTGCTGGGGTTCCAGGTGAGGGGCAGGGCTTGGGATGTCGGGTCAGAGGGGACATCAGAGACACCCCTCCGGCCGGATGGGAGGGACCCACGTCGGTTTAGGGAACGGCTCGGCGTTAGTTTGGGGATGGGGTTAGCTGAGGAGACACCTGTGTCGGCTGGAAAGGAGGAGCCTTGGGGTGGCTGCCGTTGGGAATTAAGGGGATCTCCACGGGCTGAGAGAGATGCCAGAGGGATCTGACTGGGGCGGCAGTGAAGTGACCCCTCTGGGAGGGGACAGATGGGTTCCTCCGAGCTCCCAGTGGGGCAGTTGGTGTGACCTCTGACAACTGGATGAGGAAGAACAGGTGAACTGGGAGCCCTGGGGGTGCCTGTGGGGGGTGGGCGTCAGCTGAGGGAGTCCCCTGCAGGTGGTGAGAGTGGGAACAGGCCAGCTTTCTTTTAAAAAGAATTATTTCCTCTTCCTGTATGAAGTGAGGGATGCAGACCCTAGAAGTGTGAGCGTCTCTTTTGTGGAGACTGTCACTCTTTCAGTAACTGGGACAGATATGTGGGTTTAGCTCAGAAGTCCCCCTTGGCTGCAGGGGAGCGAGGAGACAGATGAGATGGGAACTCTTGGGTGAGGGTGCCCCGTTAGATGCCCAGCAGTGAGGTTTCCACCAGGGTCAGACTCGAGCCAAAGAGGTTCTCCCCGATGGGGTGAGGGTGGGTTACTCTGATGGGGGACGCAGACGGGGCCACAGCGTTCCCCACAAGGGGCCTGCAGGACGCCAGCCTGCTCACTGCAATCCTCGGGCTATTTAAGGCCATGGCGGCAGCAGTGTTGGGAAGGGGTTGGTGATCTGGGGGAAGCAGGATGAGGGGAATCCGTCTTTCCAGATGTTGCTTCTGTAGTATCCCAAGGAGCCATGCTTGTCTGATTGTTAGGGTGGGAATAGAAGAAATTGGATGTAGTGAAGTGACGCACTACAAGCTGCCTTTTACACTTAAAGCAGTGGGGTCTTTTGGAGCATAGAGGAGACCGTATACCCTTTTACCAGATTTTGGTTTCAGCTGGAACAGTGCTGAGTCAATTCATTTACCGAGACACTGCCACAGGCACTCCCTGAAGAGAGAGGCTGAGTCAGGCCTGACTGCTGGGGGAAACTTCTCACCAGAATAACACCCTCGCTGGGTTGCTGTGAACCGGGGAGTACAGTGTGCCCCGGGGCAGCCAGCATTTTGGTGGTATTGCAACTCAGCCCTGTTTGCAGTCACCTGAGATTCGCTACCTACAATCTGGTTTAATAGCTACTTGATTCTGACTTCTTGAGACCCTGCCAATTGAAGAGTGCTTCATAAATGCTATGGGGGTCAGATAAAGCATCATCAGCTGCTGTGTACTGAAATATTAATACAATAGCACTTGGCATGGTTTAGATAACATAGAACAGGCTTTGAGGTGCCCTAAAATGGGCTTCCCACAATTCTTTTGTCTGTTTATTCAACAGACGTTTACTGAGGGTCTGTTATGTCCCACTGTGATAGCAAACAAGATGGACATAGCCCCTGTCCTTGTAGAGCTTCCATTCAAGTCAGGGAGAAGGCCTTTAAAGGAAATTATGTGATAGAAGGTGTCTGCAGAGGTGGTCAGGGAAAGCTTCTCTGAGAAAGCAGCATTTGAACTGAGACAAATGGTTGAAAGAGCCAACCCTACAGCATGTGTCACAGACAGGAGAGAGGAACGGACTGAGTGCAAAGGCCCTATGGTGGGACGGAGCTTGGCATGTTGAAAGAACAGCATAAAAGGCTTTGGTGGGCAAGGGAGGCTTGTTAAGGTGATGAGATGGAGAGATACGGCTCTGGATTTTGGTAAATGTAAGAGGAAGCCATTGAACAAATGTCTAGTGTGAAGTAGGTATTCAGTAAATATTTGTTGAATGAATGAACGAGAGTCTTAAAAAGAAGAGGATGAGATCTGGCGTCGTTAGGCAGTGAAAGTAGTGCAGAGCACTAAGAGTGGAAGCAGAAAGACCTCAGTTGGGTTACACTAAAATGAACATACAGGTCTCTCTACTTTCTAACCCTGGGAAGTCTTTCAGGTGTGGTCAGGGGCCTCGAGGCCTTGTGTTAGTCAGGTTTAGAGTGAGCCTCTTGATTAATCTGTGCCTCTGGTTGCCAGGAAACAGCTGTGAAGCCTTTGAGTCCTGAAAGGGCTGAACTTAGATTTTTATGGTCACTGCTTTCAGCATTTGGCTACACCACCTTCCCACTTCCTTTGGTTCTGCAGTGTGTGGTTTCTGCAGAGCTCCTAGAGGGTGGAACTGTGAAAAGTCCACCACCGTCCCTCAGGATGCCTGTGCTGTGCAGGTGACTTCCTCCTGCCTTGGCCAGGATTGCAGGACATAAAACAGTGGCCCTTGGTCCTTTCTCTCACCCAGCATCCCACAGGCTTCCCTGACAATTAACCAGAAACCAAGTGCCAGAGCTGTAAGCCCTGGCTAGGCACGATTTTAAATTTGCATGCATGGGAGTGGCCTCACACCCACATTCTTATGAAGATTTAATCATGTGGGCAGTAGAGACTAAGTAGTTGTCCTTTGCATTCAAGGATGTTCCCTAGAGAGAGCTGGACATGGGAGGTGGGAACCTATAGTCCCTTAGTTGGTCTCAGTCTCGTGTGTCTCACTGTGTGAGCATCTTGTGCCAATGATAGTTAAGTGCCCTTTGTATATCATGGGCTCTACGTTCAAGACAACTAACTTCTTCATATTGTTCATATTGTTCATAGCCACAGAAACAGCAATCTGCTCAAGTGATGGAGGGGAACTGGCTTGGCTGGGCTAGTGCAAGCTATTGTTTTCTTGAGGGATTGCCAGTGTTAATTTTGATGATCGATCATGATTTTCCACCTGCACATTAACTTGAAAACCACCCTATTCCCCCCACCCATTCTCTTTTTTTCCATATGTATATTCCTCCTCTCTCCCCACCCCCAACCAGGATTGTGGGATTGTGGCTCTACAGTAATTTGATAAAAATGGAATACAAAATATGAAGTCAGGAATCCTCTGTTTAATTCTGAAAGGCCACTGTGAAGTACAGAACCACATTTGGTGAAGTAAATATTTTAATACTATTTTATATCATGTATAGTGCTTTAGAGTGTTCCACATATTGTGGAACCTGTTAGATTGTCTCATCTAACTCTCCACAGCCCAGTGACGAACCAGGGGAAGTGTCCACCCCACAGTGTTACTGTGGGAAGGGCCAAAAGCTGAGGGAGATTGGTGATGCTCGGACTAGAGCCCAGGCATTTTGACTCTAATTCCCTCCTCGACATGCGCCAGCATCTTAGGAAGGAAATGGAAAAGGCATGGATTTTGACATGCTCTTCCTAGGTCTTGGAGTGTTTAATCTTGGTGAAAGGGCTTTAATGAGAAGTGTTTGCTGCCACCCATTTCAGGAGCCCTTTTTATAGCATCCCCTTCTGAGTAATGGTGCTGTCCAGCGAGAGTTAGGTCTATTTTTAAGGAAGCTCTTGTTTATGCTTTATACTGAATAACTCACATTATTGGGCTTGGGGCCCCTCGGGTCATGTACAAAGCCCTCATCCTCAGTTATATGCAAGCCCTCACGCTTCTTTTAAGTTGCACTTCTAGGGTTTACTATGTGCTAGACACTGTATTAACTACATTATCTCACTTCTCACAGCAACCCTTTGAGGCAAATATCTATCAGGAAGATGAGGAAGTAACTAGCCTGAGGCTGAGTGTGAGTGACTTGCAGAACCAGGTCAGCTTCCTCGCTCCAGGACAAGTGCTCTTGCCCAATCATCATTCTTCCAGCCTACATTGCCTGCTGTCTGAGCTAGGCATCTCAGGTGCCTTCAACCACTGGCTTCTCTGTCCATGTTTCTGTTCTAGTTAGTCTGCCCTAGTAGTTCATTAGTAGGTAGATGGTAATGACCCTCAGGTAGGAGTCTTTCCTCATCTTCACATCCTCCCCATCACAAGTCCAGTAGGTGTAGTCCCAAAATAAATATCAAATCCTCCTCCTCTCCATCGTCTCCACTGTTGTCATCCTAGTCTAACCAGAACCATCTTTCTCTTGCCTGGAAGATTGAAAAAGCCTCCTGCTTCCAATCTTGCTCTTTTCCAATCCATTTTCTTTTTCTTTTTTTTTTTTTGACACAGAGTCTCACTCTGTTGCCCGGGCTAGAGTGCCGTGTTGTTAGCCTGGCTCACAGCAACCTCAAACTCCTGGGCTCAAGCGATCCTCCTGTCTCAGCCTCTTGAGTAGCTGGGATTACAGGCATGGATCACCATGCCCGGCTAATTTTTTCTATATATTTTTAGTTGGCCAATTAATTTCTTTCTATTTTTAGTACAGATGGGGTCTCGCTGTTGCTCAGGCTGGTCTCAAACTCCTGAGCTCAAGCGATCCACCCCCCTCGGCCTCCCAGAGTGCTAGGATTACAGGCGTGAGCCACCGCGCCCAGCCCCAATCCATTTTCATAAAATGGATTTCATAAAAGAATGATCTTTTATAGACATAAGACAGAAACTGCACTCCCCTTCAGAAAGCCCTTCCCACTGCACTTAGAATAAAATCCAGCTCTGTTCCGTGGCCCACAAGGTCCTGCCACCCCAACCTCATGTGGTATCGCACACACCTCTGCTCTTGCTCTGTCCCTAGATCTTCATGAGCCTGACTGCTTCTCATTCTTCAGATCACAGCTACCCAGAAAAGCCATCCTTGACCACCCCATTCAATGATGCCTTTTTTGTCACTCTCGTGGCTGTTTATTCTCTCCTAAGTTACTTTACCTGAAGTTTTCATGCTTTCTGTATATTTTCCGTGCTTTTCACTAGGACAGGATTCTCTCTTGTTCTCTGCTATGTTCCTAGCACCCAGCCCAGTCCCTGACACAATAGTGGGTGCTCAGTAAATATCAGGTGAAAGCTGGGTGCAGTGGTGTGGCTCCCAGCTGCTCAGGAGGCTGAGGTGAGAAGATTGCTTGAGGCAAGGAGTTCAAGACCAGCCTGAACAACATAGCGAGACCCGTCTCTAAAAAAATAAATTAAAAAAATTATTGAATGTTGCAGTGAATTAATCTAGGGTCTCACTTGTGTTGTAGCCAAATATATAAATTTGACATATATGGAGAAAAAAATTATCTGATGGAGCAGAAGCAAAAGTGGTTGTTCTGTCTTTCGAAAAGGAAAGCTCTTATCCTGATTAGTTGACATTTATAGAAGCACTTTATCATAGAATCATCTGTGCTCCCCTTCTCCAGCTGTCCTGACTCACTTCCCACATCTTACTCTTCATCTCCACCTCTGTCAGAGAAAATCTGATCTCTGGCCTTGGTCACTGACCATCACAGCAGGAACACAGGGTCTTGCATTTTGTCACCAGCTGTTGTCACATTGTCTGGACTGTAAAGAATGATAGGTTGCCACTGTTTCTTCGAGAGCAGTGGATCATAAACTAGTGAGCATCAGAATCATCTGGAGGGTTTGTCAGATTGCCGGGGTCACCCTTGGAGTTTCAGATTCAGGAGTTCTGAGAATTTACATTTTTAGCTAGTTCCCAGATGAGGTCCAGACTATAGATTTAGGGGCTACACTTGGTGAACTATTGCTCTAGAGAAGGAGAGAAAAAATCTGCATATCTGGACAGACTAACTAGGCAGCCAGATTACACTTGCTGGTTGCTCAGGAATAAAAGTTTCAGCCTTTGACTTTATGTCCATCTTTCAGGTACATTGAATCCCAGTGCATCACCTTCCAGGCCTCCTTATTTTCTGAAGTTGGAGCAGCATCATATTCCTAGCTCAGAGGGTAGGGGGAAAAAATTAAAAAGAAAATGAAAAATTAAAAGATTCCTAACTTAGTTCACTGTCTTCCCTGAATGGGCAGCCAAACCGGTTTTAACTAGCAGCTTTCTTTGCAGATGAAACCTGTGAGGCTCTACCATTTAAAATCAAGACCTAGGGCAGGGTTTTCCAAGATTGACTTGCTTTGAAAGCTACTACTTTGTGGCCATGATTTTCCCAAAGATGTTTTAAAGGACTTCAAAAATCTTTTTTGTACCACAAATATCTTAACATGTTGCTGTGTTTCAAATTATTGCATTAAATGTTTTACTGTGACGTGGTATAAAACTCTATCAAATATTCATGCTTTTTCAACCTGGTTGTCATATTTTCTTTGTAATATCCTGCAGCTGCTGACTTTCAGTTTATATTTAGCCAAGAGAATAACTGGCTGGCTTTTGATACTGACACAGATCCAGGAAAAATCCTTCTGGAAAGAATAATTCTGAATAGGAACAAATATTTTCTTTTAAGAAGTCTTGGATTACTATGATATTTTAGCACCTTGGTGAAGTTGTCTTAAGATTTTCATAGTTAACTTTTTAATAGGTACAGTCTATTCAGTTATACTTAACCATTAGCTTTAGATTTACCTAGTATACTTTCTAGCTATCGTAGAGCCTGTAGTTCTCTTGGTTTAGGAAGATAACAGAGTCTATTTTTATATCCTCTCTATTGTCAACTAGATACTGTTTTTCCAGTTGCTTTTAGGTAGTCAGCTTCTCAAAGAAATATTGGAAATCTTAAAATTTGTTGATTCAGTTGATTAAAGTGCCATAGGAATAAAACATGTTAGAGTATTCGTGGGTTTTCTGACTTGTTATATTTCTATTCTTTGGCATATGTGGATTTAATTTTTTAATATAGTCACTAAATTGTTAATGTATCATGATTTTGAACTTATGTTCTCCATTCGAGGTAGGATAAGGTCCTTGCTTGTGACTGATACATCCGTAAGTCTGCAGGATCTCTGAGTTCCACTAATATTTAGGTTTATGTCTCTGGAATAGCCCTTGAAGGTCTAGAACTGCCAAGTGTGGTTAGGCCACTGGAATTAAATGCTCTTTTGCTTTGTAGAAAATGTTGATGTGTTAACTTTGTGTGCAGTTTCTAAATGGTTTGGAATATTAATAACATGCTTTTATCCATATTTTAAGAAACAAAGTTCATTTTATAGTGAAGAATTCTTCTATTTGGTTTGAGTGAGAAACCAGGTTTCCTTCATTTAAAAAAAAAGTGTAAGTTTACCTAAAATTCTCAATCATTAAAAACTAAATGAGAACAGCTAAGATGAGGAAAATAAAAAATTAAAAAATAAGCCAAATAAAACTTGTTATAAAAAATATACTTATCTCAAAACAAAAAGCCTTGGGTATGTCAATTATATGGTATCAGTGTCCAATATTTTGGTCCCAGTGGGCCATATTAGAGTTTACAATAGGAAAGGAAGAGATACTGCCATTTCTTCAACCAGGAAACATTTGAGTACCATTATATACCAGACAGAATACCGAATTCTAGGGAGGCAGAGTTGAATGAGTCACACCTCTAACTTGAGAAGCTCAGAGAATGAGTCAGACAATAAAGAAGAAAAAAAATGTAAAGAAAAAGAGAAAATACAGCACAGGCCTTGGGGGTAAAGGTGTACTTGGCAGAGGGCTCTGAGAGGGCCTCTGCACACTGGCTTCTGAAGAAGATTTGTAGTTTTTAAGATCATTATATTCAAGATTTAATATAACTTTTCCTGGGCTTTAAAATTCTTACTAAGCTTCCTCTTTGATAATCCTTATAATATTAGACTCCCTTTTATGGTGCTATGAATGTTTTCCTCTTGTATTTTCAGAAATAAACCAGAGTTAGAATTCTGCAACATTGAGGAGTATGCATTCTGAAATACTATTCCTAGCTAACACCCAGCCGTCCATTCATTCTTTCAACAAGCATTTGCGGGCTTACTCTAGAGGGCAAAGCACTCTGAGGCGCTGGAGATTCGACAGTGAATAAAACAAAGTTTTACTCCCTTAGAACTTACGTTCAGATGGGAGAGACAGATAGTAAACACCCAATGAAGTGGAAATGAATATATTTAAAATGTCAAGTGGCAACAAGTGCTATGAAGAAAAATAAAGCAAGATAAGGGAATGGGAAGTTAAACCTTAGGTGGAGGAACAGGAGAACCAGTCAGCCATTCACAGCACTGGGATATGGGATTCCAAGCTGAGGGACTAGCAAGTGCTAGAGGCAGGAAGTAAGATTGCCTCTTCAGAAACTTCAAGGACTGTTGTGACTGCAAGAGGGTGCAGTGACAAGGGGGAGAGTGGCAGGAAATGATGTTGGCAAAGCATGCCGGGCTCTATAGGCCTGGTGAGGAGGTGGGTGTGTTCCAGTTGCAGCAGGAGGCTGGGGTGGGCTTCATTAGTAGGGAGCGATGGTGCCCAGTGTACCCACAGAAGGATCATTGTGGAGAAGAGACTGTAGGTAGAGCCAGGTGGATGAAGAAGCCAGTTAGGAAGCTGGGGCGGCATGGATGCCCGCAGTCATGGTGGAGAAGCTAAAAAGGACTAGATTTGGGATAGATTTGGAAATGGGTTGGATGTGGGGTATAAGGGAGAGATTTCTTGTCACGTCTCCAAGATTTTTGGCCAGAGCAATGTTTATTCCATATCCTGAGCTTGAGGAATGGCTAGTCTTTGTTTTGAGAGGAGTGCAAGGGAGTTCCGTTTTGGAAGAATTTTAAGTGTGAGAGGCCTATCAGGCACCTACGTGGAGATGTCTAGGAGGCAGTTAATTGGAAATATAAATTGGAGAGTCCATCAGCTTACTTGGAGCCTTGCTCTGGGTAAAATCACTCAGGAGGTAGGAGCAAAGGGAAGAGCTCCTGTGCCCTGAGGCCTGGCAGCCTGAGGGGGAGAGAGCATGAGGCTGAGGGAAGAGAGTTGAAGGCGGGAGGAATCGGTGTTGCCCAGAGCTCCAGTAACTCGTGGCTAAGAATTGATGGAGGGATTTGGCCTTGGGATTTAGATGGTCCTGCTAACGTGAGTGACTAGGTGAAAAAGCCCAGTTGGAATAGGTGCGGGTGAGGTGAAGAATCACAGACAAGGAGTCTAGACAGCCCTTTTGAGGATTTTTGCTAATAAGGAACAAAGAAATGAGATGGTAGCTGAAAGGAGACATTGGGTCAAGTGAGGGGTTTTTGTTTTTTATTTTATGATAATGCAGTGTGCTGTTGCAGGGGTTCAGTAGCAAGCTTACTATGCGCCAGGTATTATACAATGTGCTTTCCCGCCTTACCTCATTTATTCCCCCTTGCAGGCCTGTTGTGGTCCCTGCTTCCCTGGGGCGCAAGGTAACTTGCTCAGGCATACAGCTAGATTGCTGGAAAGTTGTGGAGCCAGAACTTGATCCCAGGTCTGTGCTCTTAATCTTCTGCTGAAAGATTATAGAATTTACTCTAAAGTACATTTTGATTCTGATTGTGGGAGATAACATAGCCATTACTCTGACCTGCCTTTTAAAAATAGTGGTAGACCAGGTCTCCTTCCATTGTGATTCTGTGTCTGTGGCATCCAAAGACCATCGATGTGAGTGTACACATACAGGGAAGAACAAGTTGACTCTGGGTTTTCTGTTTTTTAATATGTAAAGTGGAGTTTGCAGACCTTTTAGTCTTTTTTTCTCAAATTATTAATTTTTCAACAAGTAGTTATCTGAAGCCTGCTGTGTACAGGCCAGTTTTTTGTTGTTTTTTGGTCACATTGTAAAACCAGGAACTACTACCGTAGTCATGCAAATGATAGTTGCCACCGTGTTAATTACCACATCAAACCGTTCCTTCTGCTTTTGTTATCCAGGCCTGTAAGAAGGTTGGTAACAAATGTTCTGTCATAGTATTTGCTCTGAGCAAATGCTTCTAGCTTTATATCCTGAGATTAGCGGTAGCACATCCCTAAGCTGGCCTCTAGCCCTTCCAATCCATCCTGAACATTACCCAGGAGACTTGTGTTTGCCTTATCTCTTGTCTGACTCAAGAGCCTTTTGCAACTCCCCTCTGATCACCCTTAAGGTAAAGTGCAATCATCCTAGTAACATGCCACAACCTCTTCAGCTTTCATCACATTTCAGTGGGGTTTATGACTTCTCAAGAGTTAAACACTATGCTCTGGTAGGTTCTGTTCCCCTCATACATTTTGATAATGTTTTGTTTCATCGATCTTTATATGGATATCTCTTGTTTCCACACTGAGACTGTAGGCTGTGATGGGAAAGCCTCAGTTTTTATTTTATTCCTAGCCCCTATATTGTCTAGCAAAGTGCTGGATAAGTATTGGGTAATTCTCACTCTGAAAGAAGGTGTGTATGCATAAATGTTTCTGATATTCATGTATAGGGGAATTCTGACAAGCAGGTAAAAAGCCTAGCATACTTTTTTTTATTGTAGCCCTGAAATGTGTAGTTTTTTTTTTTTTGCTTATGAATGTGCAGTGAATCCAGTTTTACAGGCACTGAACATGGTGAGCCCCAGAATGGTCCCTTATCAAGAACGTTATGTTCTTAGCACAGTAGAGTTCAGTAGACCAGCTTACCAGGTGGCAGTTAGCCACTTACATTTAAATATCAGGAAAGATTAAATGAACCACTCTATAAATTTTTGTAATTCCTGATTTCTACTAGCTGTTACTATTCTCCAAACTTTGTTTTTGTTTTTTTTTCAAGACACTCAATGAGGGGAAAACTTTGCTTTTAATCAATTTTTGAGTACAAATTAAAATTTATGCCTCAGAAAAAATGAATTAAAAGTTAACAGTCTACTTTAGAAACTTTCTAGATTATAGACTTAAATTCTTCAAGATTTAGCTAAATAAAGGTTAGCAGTATTTATCTGTCCTATGCCAGATTAGTACACCATTTACCAATCTTTACTTTCCCTTCTGACAAAGGGTTTAAAATACTTTCTGAGCTAAACCTAGGATGTTAGAGCTCAAAGGGATTTTGGGAGCAATTAGGTGACCTTAGATGTTGCAGAGCGGTGGTCCTTGAGCAGAATCTGGCCCACAGACATTTGACCAGAGGAAAGGAGTGACTGTCTCCTTTAGATTGGACATATGTCCTCCAGCTCACCTCAGTTATTCATGCTCCCTGTTGTTTTAAGCCAGTCATTAAAGAAATTTGCAAACTCATGCCATCTTCTCACTAATTTTATTTTGTACTTTGGAAAATATAGTTGTTTCTTAAGCTATATTATGTGTCATTTATCTTAACACATAATGGTTTGTTGTGGTTAGTTTTAAATGATAAATATTTTTTTAAATTTCTCAGTTTAAATTGCTAATTTGGCAAATATTAATAGCTATAACTCACATAAACAAAGTCTCTTTGAGGTCTTCAGTCATTTTTAAGACTGTAAAAGCGTTTTGAGACCAAAAAAGTCTGAAAACTGCTGTTCAAATGGAATAAATGCTTATTGTAATTATTTAGTATATGGTATAATTATTATGATATTTATATATATTCCAACTCCTACTTGGAATATTTCTAAACTGCCTAATGGATACTGGCCAATCCAAAGTTTTTCATTTATTAAACTGTTTCTGGTTTAATAGATGGTGTTATGGGCTAAATTATGTCCCCCCCCCCAAATTCATATATTGAAGCCCTAACTCCCAGTATCTCAGAATGTGAGTATATAGGGCCTTTATTATTTCTATTTTCTATTCCTTGCCAAGTATGTAGAGCAGTGTATAGGCAGGGCCTTTACAGGGGTTGTCAAGTTAAAATGAAGCTATTAGGGTGGGTCCTAATCCAATCTGGCAGGTTTTCTTAAAGAAGGAGAAGTCTGGGACAGGCAGGGTAGTTCACGAATGTAATCCCAGCACTTTGGGAGGCTGAGGTGGGAGGATCGCTTGAGGCCACATGAGACCAGCCCAGGCAACATAGTGAGACACACCCCCACCAACCACAAAAATAGAAAAATTAGCTGGGTGTGGTGACATACACCTATAGTCCCAGCTACTCTGGAGGCTGAGGCAGGAGGTTTGCTTGAGCCCAGGAGTTTGAGGCTGCAGTGAGCTATGGTCAATGCCACTGGACTCTAGCCTGGGCACCAGAGTGAGACCCTGTCTTAAAAAAAAGAGAGATGGGAGGGAAATCTGGACACATAAAAAGACACCAGAAATGTATATATACAGAAAAAAGACAATGTGAGGACCCAGTGAGAAGGTGGCCATCTACAAGCCAAGGGGAAATGCCTCAGAAGAAACTAAACCTGCTGACACCTTGATCTTGGACTTCTAGTCCCAGAGCTGTGAGAAATAAATTTCTGTTGTTTAGGATGCCCAGTGTGTGGTATTTTGTTATGGCAGCCCTAGCAAACTCATACAGATGCCACGTGAGACATTTTAAGAAGCTTACTAAAGTAGGTAGGGATATAGACCAAGATGTTAACAGCTGTTATCTCTGGGTATAAGAATTATGGGCAATTTTTCCCCCTTTCTATATTTTCTAATCTCTTTTACCATGATCCCATGTTATCTGTATAACAAAACAATTTAGGAACTACTTCAACCACCCTCTAGGCAAGGTCCTACCTCAGGGCCTTTACATTTCCCATTTCCTCTTTTTAGAAGACTCTTCCCTTTGATGTCCCTCAGCCCGTGCTCCCTCCTCTTCAGATGGCACCTCATCTCAATAAGGGTCAAGGATTGATTCTATGAGTGGAAATCTCAGTGACATTCCCTGAGTGACTAATTTTAAATGGTCTGTGTTTTTAATGTTACTAAAACTTGTTCAGACTGTCAAATGAACAGTGGCAAAATATAACAACTTTCATAGCTAAGCCCTTCATTACTGAATGGAAATTGCACATGTGACCTTTATTTTACATTGTTCTTTTTAGCAAGATAAAAAAAAATGTGTTACTTTCTTGTGTTAAGTATTTAAATGTCAGGCTAGACTATTTCTAGCAAGACTGTTCCTCTTGTAAACTAAAGCAAAGAACTTCCTTGTGGTTGAAATATTACTTTTTCACTAAACAATCAGATCCAATGTTCTAATATCATAAGCTCATTGCTGTTAGTTTCAAAACAGGCAGTAAATTCAAATTTGTTTTTGTTTTTTGAGACAGGGTCTCACTCTATTGCCCAGGCTAGAGTGCAATAGCATCATCATAGCTCACTGCAACCTGAAACTCCTGGGCTCAAGTGATCCTCCTGCCTTAGCCTCCCGAGTAGCTAGGAATAGCTGGAACTATAGGTGTGTCCACCACTCCTGGCTAATTTTTCTATTTTTAGTAGAGACAAGGTCTTGCTCAGGCTGATCTCGAACTCCTGAGCTCAAGCGATCCTCCCACCTTGGCCTCCCAGAGTGCTAGGATTACAGGCGTGAGCCACCACGCCTGGCCTTTATTTTTCTGGTATTTAATTTTTACTAGAGAAGTAGGGGCCAGGCATGGTGGCTCATGTCTGTAATCCTGGTACTCTGGGAGGCCGAGGTGGGAGGATCACTTGAGGTCAGGGATTTGAGACCAGCCTGAGCAAGAGTGAGACCCATCTCTACTAAAAATAGAAAAAAAATTAGCCGGGTGTGGTGGCTCTCACCTGTAGTCCCAGCTACTTGAGAGGCTGAGGCAAGAGGATCACTTGAGCCCAGCCAGAAGTTTGAGATTACTGTGAGCTAGGCTGACACCACAGCACTCACCCTGGCCTGGGCAACAAAGCAAGACTCTCTGTCTCAAAAAAAAAAGAAGCAGGGCAAAATATTTTATTAGTAATTAATCCTATATTTCCAACAGACGTTTCTGTTGGATTAGATACTCAGTTTCTTAAAAACAAAGCATGCAAAGCCCACATATACAATTGAACCAAAGAAATAAGGAAGTTAGTTCAATTTGTTTTAGGTTAGTATTTGGAACCTAAATCCAAGTACCTCGGATATTGATCAACCTTTCTATCACTATGATTCTGTGCTCTTTTGGTATTCATTTTTATTAATGTAGGCTTATAAGTTAACCAATAGTAATGCACAGTGACTTTTTTCCCCTAGCCAAATTAGTTTGGATTATTAGAGGTTTATATTAGGTTATTCAATATGAGGTGTCCGATTTTGAACCGAAAGTGTAGTTTATTATATCTCAAACAAGAAGCAGTACAATTAATCAAAGTATGTGCCTAAACTATCAACACAGTTTTGCCGTCTTACCAATAGCTTGTTCATGCCAGCAGCAGAGAAGCCTGGACGGCAAATGGTGATGAAATCCGAAAGGCGTTTTCCACAGCTTGTTAAGAATTGAATACTTTCCCTTGCAATAAGTGATTCAAAGCCTGGAAGAAGTGGTAGTCAGTTCGTGCAAGGTCTGCTGAATACGTGGATGATAGTTTCCAAGTCCAGCCTCTGTAGTTTGAGCAGCATTGTTTGTGCAACATGCGGTCAAGCGCTGTCTAGCAAGAGGATTGGCCTGTCTCTGTTAATCAGTCTCAGCTGCTTAATCACAAGCATCCTCATCCTTTCATCTAATTGGTTGCAGTAGACACCGTTGTAAAGGACTGACCAGATTTCATGAAGCTGCAGTGGATAATACCAGCGCTGGACCACCAAACAGATACCATTAGCTTTTTTTGATGAGTATTCGGTTTTGGACTGTGTCTTGGCACTTCATCTTTATCCAACTCTTGTGCCGCACACTTGCGATTGTCAAAAGTAATCCATTTTTGGCCAGGCACGGTGGCTCACGCCTGTAATCCTAGCACTCTGGGAGGCTGAGGCGGGAGGATCGTTTGAGCTCAGGAGTTCAAGACCAGCCTGAGCAAGAGCAAGACCCCATCTCTACTAAAAACAGAAAGAAATTAGCTAGACAACTAAAAATATATAGAAAAAATTAGCCAGGCATGGTGGCACATGCCTGTAGTCCCAGCTACTGGGGAGGCTAAGGCAGGAGGATTGCTTGAGCCCAGGAGATTGAGGTTGCTGTGAGCTAGGCTGATGCCATGGCACTCTAGCCCGGGCATCAGAGTGAGACTCTTGTCTCTAAAAAAAATTGAAAAAAAAGATCATTTTTCATCACGCATAACAATGCAGTATACAAATGGTTCACTGTAGAAATGGTTCAGCTTTATGTCATGACGGCAAAGAAGGCAAGCTTTGAGAGGATTTCTCTTCTGACTCTTCTTTAATTCATGTGGAACCCATCTATCCAGCTTCTTTACCTTGCCTGTTTGTTTCAAATAGTCCAATATTGGAATAGTACCGTCAAACCTTGATGCCAATTCACTAGGTTGAGATGGATTCGCTTCCACTACAGCTTTCAGCTCATCATTATCCATGTTGGTCTCTGGTCGCCCACATGGCTCATTTTCAAGGTTAAAATCACTGGAACTTCTCAAACCATGGATGTACTGTGCATTCATTAGCCACATCCTCCCCAAACACTTTGTTAATGTTTGGAGCTGTCTGCATGGCATTGGTTCCACGATGGAACTTGTATTCAAAAATAACACAAATTTTTGACTTACTATGATCACAAAATTTGCTCTAAAAAAATCTGAAAGATAATCACAAGCCAAACTATGCGTTTGAAAGTATGAGGATGTACCATCACTATAAAAATAAGAAGTGTCAGAGTGAAATGTCAGAGATATCAGCTGTCAAACTTAGTACTTAAGGAAATCAGACATTTCATACTTAATAACCTAATATTTAATTTTTTCTGAACAAAAGTATCATGCCTATAATACCAGAAACATCTTTCAGTTTTGTTTTCTAGAGAAGATAATCCACTATAGCTGAATAATACAGTTGGCTGTTCTGTGGATGAAAAATGCCAGTGTTTTCCAAAAGAGCAGTTCACATATGTTTTCAGGTTTTTGCTATTTCAAGTACCACATGTACTAGTATTTAATATTTTTCTTCAATCAGCTGACTCTTTAGCTTATAATATTTTAAAAGGAAACTTCTGCCATCATTGCAAATGGGAAGTTAGTATGATATTACTTGCCCTACCTAAATGGGTCATTCTTAAAAATAGATATGTGACAGTAAAATGAAGTGTTAACCACATACCTTCTTAAGGCCACTAACGACTCTATCTTTCCAGTTACTCAGACCAAAACCCTGGGAGTTGTAGTTGACTCCTTTCTCTCACATCTCCCAGTCAACCTGACAGCAAATCTTGACAGCTCATACCTCTCAGATACCTACAATTGTGCCACCTCTCACCACCTTCGCTGCTGTCACCCTGGTCCAAGCCAGCATTTTCTTTTGCCAGGATTATTGCAGTAGCCTCTTAGCCACTCTGTGCTTGCTTCCTTCACTCTGTCCCTCAGGCAGCAATCAAAGGGATCCTATTAAAAACAAGTCAGCCAGTCTGAGCAAGAGTGAGACCCCATCTCTACAAAAAAAATAGAAAAATTAGCCAGGCGTGGTGGAGTGCCTGTAGCCGCTGCTGCTCAGGTGGCTGAGGCAGGAGGATCACTTGAGCCCAGGAGTTTGAGGTTGCAGTGAGCTCTGTATGATGAGGCCATTGCACTCTAGCCTGGGTAACAGAGTGAGACACTGTCTCTAAAAAAAATTAAACAAGTCAGAGCCTGTCACTCAGTAACTGTTGGCATCCTTAATCTCCTGCTACTCTCTAATCTTCATTTGATTTGAGCTAACTTGGCATCTTGCTGTTCTTTCTTACTCTAAGCAAGGCCCTAATTTAGGGCCTTTGCACTTGCTGTTCCCTCTGCCTCAGAGACTCCCCTCAGCTATCCATAAGTCAAGCTTCCTTATCTTCAGGTCTCTAGTCATGACACCTCATCACAGTAACACTTTGGTCACTCTAAAATCGTAGCCCCTTACTCCCTGCTCCAGAACACCATGATCTGTCTCATAATTTACATATTTATTTTGTTGATTATGTGTCTCCCACAAGAATGTGAGCTCCACAAGGGCAGGCATTTTGTTTACTGCTTATTCCTCAGTGCCTCAAAAATTGCCTGCCATTTATTCCATTCAGTTAATTCAATCAGAATAAATATCTGATCGAATGATGGCATGTAGCCTATGCTTTGGGAAATGCTGGCACATACTGGGAACACCTCCCACAGTCTTGGGTCCTTCCCGTGGGCCTCTCTTCAGTTCCATGGTAAGTCCATGGAACTTGCCTCTGTGAGTCTGGCCAGTTGGGGGCTCAGCATTCAAGGCAAAGAAAACTTGAAAATTGTCTGGATCTTTCCAGAGAAAATAATGTAAATGCCAGCGGAAGTCGGGGAGGAAGAAGAGGCGGGCAAGACTGGTTGAGAGAGCAACCCTAGGAGAGATGCTCTGTGTCCAAGCACAGGAGGAAAGTCAGTCCCCCCTTCCCTCCCACAGCCCCATCCCCTGTCTGGCCCAATTACCTAGGTTCTGTTTGAGATGTTTTTGTGTGTTGTTTTCATGAGCTACTTGCCAGGCTTTGGGTTTTTTGGAAACACATCAGAGAACCAGCTACCCTCTTCCAGCTTTTTTACAATTTAAGAGAGAAACTATAGCTTAAATAATTGAAAAATAATTAAAGATTGTATCTTTGGCACCTTCAGTTGACTCTTAGGTTATAAAGAGAACACCGTTTTTATGTGACATATCCGTGGTGACTATTTCTCCTAATGTTTGAGTGTCAGCCCAACAAATGAGCATACCCTTAGCCTCTTCTCTTCCAAGATAATTTAGTTACCACTTGATAGTTTTCCTCTCACAGGTTGACCTAAAGTCATCAACATTTAGACATATAAACCCTTTATGAGGTTTGTCATAGGGGTGGGAGTGGGTGTCTTTGAGTTTGGTTATCTAGCCCTGATCATTTCACCATCACAGGACTGTGTCCCCTCTCCCTCTGGTTGTGTTGATCGATTGCTGATAGCTTTGTAAGTGGCAAGTTTGAGGTGTGACAATTTGCAGCAATTTTTTTTTTTTTTTTTTTTTTGCATGTTAGCATCTTTATTCCCAGGGAGTGATAATGAGCAGCTAGCTCTAGACTTACAAGTTCCCCTGGAGTTGCTAGTATCTTGAATTTCTTTCCATTTATTTTAGGAGTAAAAGTCCCTCGCAATTTCCGACTGTTGGAAGAACTCGAAGAAGGCCAGAAAGGAGTAGGAGATGGCACAGTTAGCTGGGGTCTAGAAGATGACGAAGACATGACACTTACAAGATGGACAGGGATGATAATTGGGCCTCCAAGAGTAAGCGTCGAGCTACGACTATAAATGTCAATGTCTTAAATTCACTGTGCCTCCTTTTAAAAAAATATTAGCCTTATCATGGAAAAAAGCTCACAAATGGTATATTTTCTGAAATGTGGCTATTCTTTTTTGACCAGTCTCAGTTTATATATTTGAACCTCCTCTGATGCTGTTTAATACCTCTAAATGGTAAGCAAAAACCTGTTTAGACTCTAGTGTGAATTTATACAACAATATAGACAGTGAGGTGAGGTCATTGCACCTTCAGGTGTGGTTTAGACCAAACTCTGGGCTTAGCAAATAACCAAGCTCCAGGTATAGCTAGCATTCCTGAAGCCAGTCTCCTAAAGAACTTCAGAAAGCCTTCACAGTTGTGGTTTTTATTCACTGCTTCCCAGGTCTGCCCAGTACCTGTATCCTGGTTCATTGGGCCATTCAGCAAAGGTTTATTGCCAGCCTGTCAGCTCTGTTCCAGGCACTGTTAGGCCCAGAGGCCTTTGCAAAGACCAAGACAACAGGTGTGGGAGAAGTGACGTCACCTAGAGTTTCATGATTTGTGAGAGTTCCCAGTCTTGCTAATGCCAGCTAACTTTTTTTTGAGGGTATGGAGTAAACCCTCAAGAAATGTCATTTAATTTTCATGGTTCCCTATCTCTAGGTGCTCCTATTGTTTAATTGCATTCTGTTTTACATATGAGGAAACAGACTCAGAGGAGTGAAGTCATTTGCCCAGTCACATAGCTGATAACTCCCAAACAAGGTCAGTCTGACCCCAGAGCCTGTGCTCTTAACCTCTGTGCCTCATTAGCTCCCTCTCGTTTACATTTTGAATTTCATTTGTTACCATTATAGAATTATCCAGAGCGTAAAGTAGTAACTTGATATAAGAGTCAAGAAATAGATTCCCATCATGTGACACACTCCAGACAAGCAGGAGGAGATTCTGCCTGAATGTAGCAGGACCTGTCCTGTGTCTGCTTGTGCTTGAGGATGACAACATTCATTCATTCTTTTGGCTGCGTGCAAGGCCCTACACTAGCGCTGTGGGAAAAGAAACGTGGAGCGTGGCCTGGCTGGAACAGGGAAGAGCGACGTATTCATCAGGTGTTGAGATACTCTAATGTTCATCTTGGATGTTCACCGGCACTCATGGTGAATGACTTGCTTTGCCATTTAATGTTGTTTCTTGAGTCATTTTGTGGCCATATAGTTTTGTGGGATTTTTAAAAATGTATCCATTCAATCTATTTTTATTCATTTCTTATCCTTTTTTTCCTACGAAAACCAGAATTTTCTATATCTGTTAAATACTTGGGAAAACCCGGTCTAGAAATCCTATTCTCCATGAAAATAAATTTCTTTTCTGTCTCTGAAAGTCCATGATATGCTGATGTCTTCTTCACTGCATTTCTTTTCTTCCTAAGAATGGTTTAGGTTTCTTGAGGATGAGAACTATTCTTCCCTCCTCCGTATTCCCCAGAGTATCTGGAAATGACTTAGAATGGGATAGTTATTCAGTAGATTTGTTAATCAACTGATTTACGGTAGCTGACATATTAAGAATTGAACCAGGCCGGACGCGGTGGCTCTCGCCTGTAATCCCAGCACTCTGGGAGGCCAAGGTGGGCGGGTCGTTTGCGCTCAGGAGTTCAAGACCAGCCTGAGCAAGAACGAGACCCCATCTCTACTAAAAAAAATAGAAAGAAATTAGCTGACAACTAAAAATATATATATTAAAAAGAAAAATTAGCTGGGCATGGTGGTGCATGCCTGTAGTCCCAGCTACTCAGGAGGCTGAGGCAGAAGGATTGAGCCCAGGAGTTTGAGGTTGCTGTGAGCTAGGCTGACGCCACGGCACTCTAGCCCAGGCAACAGAGTGAGACTCTGTCTCAAAAAAAAAAAAAAAAAAAAAGGAACTGAACCAATGTACAGCATTGTGAATACACTAAATGCCACTGAATTGTGCACTTAAAAAAAACACATGAAACAATGAATCAGTAAGTTCTGTTGAAAATATTCTATTTCACCTAAACAGCTTGCGCTACCCTGAATTTCAGTTTATCTCTTTACAAATGAGGCTAAGTTTTAAAATGTACAGTGCAGTGGTTTTTGTCATATTCAGAATTGTACAACTAATTTCACTAATTTCAGAACATTTTTATCACCCCCAAAAGAAATCCCTTACCCATTGGAGTCCCTTCCCATCCTGCCTACTACCCCCACCCCAATTTCCCATCCTTGACAATCACTAATCTACTTTCTATCTAGCTCAGTGAATTTGCCTCTTCTGGGCATTTCATGTAAGTGGAATCATACAATATGTCGTCTTTTGTGACTGGCTTCCTTAGCATAATTTTTTCAAGGTTCATCCATGTTATATTATCTATCACTACTTTGTGGCTGAAAAATATTCATTATGTGGATATACCATATTTTGTTTATACATTCATTGGTTGATGGACACTTGGGTTGTTTCTACCTTTTGGCTACTATGGATAATACTGCTAGGAACATTTGTGTAGAGGTTTTTGTGTGGACATATACTCTAGGAGTGGAATTGCTGAATCATATGGTACCTCTGTGTTTTAACATTTTGAGGAACTGCCAAACTGTTTTTCAAAGTGGCTGTATGTACCATTTTACATTCCACTAGCAATGCATGAAGGTTCCAGTTTCACCATATCCTCAACAACACTTGTTATGATCTTTTTACCCCTGTAGTTTTGATTACCCTAGTTCTCCAAGGTTAAAAACAAAGTCGTAAAAGGAACTATCTGCTTCTAGGTGCTTCCTGTGACCAATCTATTTTATGATTAGCATGTAAGGTATATGCTGTGCAACTGGAATATCCACATAATTATTAAAGCATCTAAATAGAGCACTTGAGCAACTCATCTCCCTATTATATTTTTGTTATGTTTTACTCAAAAGAAAATCTTACATCAAAATTTTAAAGGTATATACCATCTGATCCAGCAGTTCTGCCAGGAATTTACTGTCTAGTTTTTTTTTTTTAATGTATTGCCCAAAGGCAGTGTACAGAATTATTTCATGCAGCATGGCCAGTATTCGCAAAATGTTGGAAACAACCTCAATGTCTTTCAATAGACCATATTACGTACTGTTTAGTAGCTGCTGGAAAGAATGAGACAAATTTATGTGTGCTGAAATGGAGTGATCTCCATGCTACTTAAGAAGTAAGTTACAAAGCAATATGCACAGAGTATGCTGCCATTTGGGGTGGAGGAAATGGGGGGAGAGGAAGAGGGCACACATATTCTTGTGCTTTTGTGTGCTTTGAATACCTTTGGAAGATCATAAAAGAAGCTGGTGACAGTGGTTGCCTCCTTCAGAAGAGAGTTGGCTGGCTGGGGCCAGGGTAGAAAAGAAACTTAGTTTTTACCATACACCCATCTGTACTCTTTGAGTGTGTTTTATTCATGTGTGTGTTAGCTATTTGAATACTCCCCACCCCTTTTTTATTTTATTTTATTTTATTTTTTATTTATTTATTTATTTTTTGAGACAGAGTCTCACTCTGTTGCCCGGGCTAGAGTGAGTGCCGTGGCGTCAGCTTAGCTCACAGCAACCTCAAACTCCTGGGCTCAAGCGATCCTTCTGCCTCAGCCTCCCGAGTAGCTGGGACTACAGGCATGCG
>CAUYRT010056705.1:0-45080 GCA_963574885.1 Lepilemur ruficaudatus | reverse complement strand
TAAAGACATCTGCACACGAATGTTTATGGCAGCACAATTCACTATTGCTAGGTCATGGAAACAACCCAAGTGCCCGTCAATTCATGAGTGGATTATTAAAATTTGGTATATGTTTACAATGGAATATTACTCAATTTTAAGAAACGACGGTGAGCTAACACCGCTTATATTATCCTGGATTAAGCTTAAGGCCATTATTCAAAGTGAGGTGACACAAGACCCGAAGAATGGGCCCCACTTGTACTTGCCATCAAATTGGTATTGACTGATTGACACTATGGTGCTTAAATGGTGGTAGTGTTCACTGGGAATTTTAGGGATGGAGGGTGGACCCACATCTGGGTGATGTGGTGAGCACTGTGAAGGGGAGGGGCATGCTTGAAGTGTATTTGGGGATGGGAATTAGGGGTCTCAATAGGGGGTAGGAAATCCTCTAAAACTGATTTATGTGAATAGCCGTACAACTTGGTAAATTTACTAATAACCATTTAATTGTACACTTAAAATGGAGTAAAGAAATGATATGTAAATTACACTTCAATAAAGACAAAAAAAAGGATGTCTCATAGAATAAGATGCCAAAGAATTAGATTGTTATTAATTATATAGATCTCTGTAATAATGCATAGCCTCTGTAATGTATGGTATTTCTTTGTATTTTATTAATCTGGGTGTTCAACACTGATACTTCAGGAACTATCTTTACGTTTTCAGAATTTTAATAATGGTTTATAGGAATTATAATATCCTCTAAATTTTCTGACTCCATTAACTTATTCTAGCAAATGCTTTTCTAATAAATCTCTTTCTTCTAATTTGCCCTCATTTCAAGTCTAAAAACAATCTTGAAAAGTCACTATTTTTAGTTTTTCTCTTTGCTTTAGTATTAGGTTAGAATAAAAACTCATTTTATTCCTACTTGTTTGCTTACCATATTTTATATAGAAACATTTCTACATAAGATATTTTATTTTAGAATTTTTAATTGCCAAATGTTCATTGAATACTTGCACATTTGGTGATGCCTATGTATTTTAGTACAATATAGAGCACTTCTTGAAGTCTCAATAAAAATTCATTTTATTATTGTTAGAACCATTAGCAGTGTGAGCAGTGCAATACAACTATAGATCAAAATCTGTCCACATGGGCAGATCTTCAAATTTGATAATAGAAGATATTTGGCATTTAGGAAGATGACACACAAGCCAAGGCTATGTCCTAGTGTATCTTATCTTTAATGTCTTTTCTTACTTTTCTCTCACCTGCTATTTACTTTATTTGATATCTAACTTAAAACTGAAAATAATTGGGAGGGTCCCTGTGTAAATGCTAGCTTACATCATAATTCCTGATGCAGGGGAAAATTCCAAGTCATGAATACAGACTTTGACTAAGAAAACTCTGGAGATCTTTGGGACAGTAATTTTTTTTTCCTTTTTGGAGTCAGAGTCTTGCTCTGTCACCCTGGCTAGAGTGTATCATAGCTTACTGCAACCTCAAACTCCTGGGCCCAAGCGATCCTCCTGCCTCAGCCTCCCAAGTAGCTGGGACTCAGTTATGTGCCACCACACTTGGCTAATTATTTTTATTTTTTGTAGAGACGAAGTCTTGCTCTTGCTCAGGCTGGTCTTAAACTCCTGACCTCAAGCAATCCTCCTGCCTCGGCCTCCCAGAGTGCTAGGATTACAGGTGTGAGTCATTGAGCCCAGCTGGGAGTGTTCTCTGGAGAGCTAGATGAATTTCTATTCAATTTTAGGAAGAGGTACTTGGAGTCATAGAGTCCTGACACCACTTCAGAGATGAACTATAGTTGTATGTGCTGAAAAATAATCAGGATAACTCTAAGCACAATTTAAGTTTTGTACTAATTCAGTAGGTGCTGCTAAATATTCCCAGGACATAGGCTAGACTGAGATTATTAGCCTAGATTTATTCTAAACCTTATTGCCTGGGAATTAGGAAGAAACTGGTTTTGCCCCAGGAAGTGGTATGTTAGCAAGTGGTGTGTTTGTGGCATGAGCCATTCACTAGCTTCTGGGAGTCACTAAGATTTCCTTAGCTTTTTCTGTGCTACTCAATTCTACCACTATTTATTCAACACCCACTAGGTGCCCAATGCTATGCTAGGTATTTGGTTAAAACATACATCATAAAGTTCTTGTCACTGAATGGCTTAACAATTCTAAGGGAATGAGTTTTAAACTGTGTTCCTTGTACTTTGTTTCCAAGGACAAGCCTCACAATCACCAAAGAGGTTGGTACAATTTTAGATTTGCACCTGGCACATAATCAATGCCTAATTTGTGTTAGCCTTGTGGGTTTATAGTTCACCTGAAAAACTTTTATTTGCTTTATATGCTGGATATATATTTATATAATAATTTTCTGAGTGAGAATTTATTTGAAAGAAGGGTCTGCTGCTAAATAAAGTTTGAAAACCTAATGGTCTTTGACATCTGTTATTTTAGAGTCTTATGAAATATTTATATAAACATTCCATCAAGACTTTACTCAATTTTATAATATCATAAAGTCCTATTTTTCATTAATTGAGTGTCTATAAAGAATCAAAACATTTTAACAAATGTGTATTCTTTACTGAGCTTGGAATGGCCCAATTTTAGATAATAGAAAAAATAATTATAGCCACCAACATTATGATACTTTACATATGTGAAAACCATACCTGCCTTTATGAACATTATAAAGGTTAACATTGAGTGCTAGGTACCATTCTAAATAATTTTAGATATTTTATGTCTATATATTTTGTCTTCATAACCATAGTATAATGTATTATTTTATTGATGAGGTAATGCTGAAGACCAAAAATTTTACTTAACATGCCTAAAATCATATAATAAGAAAAGTGTCAGAGCTTTGTACAAGAACACAGGGCATTTGACTCCAAAGCCATCCATTAAGTATTATTATTCTAATTTTATAAATAAAGAAATTGAGATTCAAAATACTAGAATTTTGTCTTAGATTATATGGCTATTAACTGTCAGAGCTGGAATTCAAAATGAAGTCATCTAAGTACTGCAGTCATTCTAACTACTATAACAGTTAGAAATAGTTAAAACTTAGCAAAAGATAAATTGAGATTTTCTGACAGTTACGTAAAATAAATACTTGATCAAGAAGTTCAGATACATGCAAAACTATCTTAAAGAGCATAAAGAGACTGACCAGATAACATTTGATGGTCATTAATATATCTAAAGGAAGATTACATCAATCTAAAGAGACATTTAACATATTTTATCAGATATATCCTAAGTATTTTATACCTTGATGATATTACATTTTAAAAAGTCCAATTCCTGATTATTCATTGCTAGCATGTAGAAATACAATTGATTTTTTATATATTGATTATTGCACTAGACCGAATGTTTATGTCTCCCGCATCATTCGTATGTTGACATTCTAACCCCCAAGGTGATGCTATTAGGGGAAGGGGCCTTTGGGAGGTGATCCTCTCATGAATGGGACAAGTGCCCTGATATGAGACCCCAGAGAGCTTGTTTGTCCCTTTTGCCATGTACAGTTGCAATGAGAAAATGGCTGTTTATGAGGAAATGGTCTCTTACCAGACACCAAATCTGCCAGCACCTTGCTCTTGGACTTCCTAGCCTCCAGAACTGTGAGTAATAAATTTCTGTTGTGTATAAGCCACCCCATCTAAAGTATTTTGTTATAGCAGCCCGCACACACTAAGGCAAATCTATATCCTGAAATCTTGCTTAGCTTACATATTAGTTCAGCATTCTTTTTGTAGATTCCATCTATTATCTGTTTCTTTTTGAATGAGTTTTGGTAATTTGTATTTTTCAAGGAAATTACCTATTTTATCTAAGTTATCAAATTTATAGGCATAAAGTTGTTCCTAATTGTATTAGTTATCTATTTCTATGTAATAAGTTATCACAAACTAAATAGTTTAACACACACATTTATTGTCTCGCAGTTTCTGAGGATCAGGAATCTGGGCATGGCTTGTCTGGGACCTCTGCTTAAGGTCTCACAAGACTGCAATCAAGGTGTCACCCAGGACGGGGTTCTCATCAGGGGATTGGCCAGGGAAAGATTTGTTTCCAAACCATTTTGGGTTGTTGGCAGAATTCATTTTCTTGTGGTTGTAGGACTCATGGCAGCTTGCTTCTTAAAAGTCAGCAATGGAGAGAAACAGACTCTAGCAAGACAACCATCATAATTTTCTGTTATCGCTTACATGTAAACATGCACATCTCATAGCCTTCATTGCATTTCATTGGTTAGAAGCAGGTTATAGTTTCTCCTCACAGTCAAGAAAAGAGGATTATATAAAGTCTTGAAAGCAAGAATGTGTGCATCATGGGGAACATCTTAAAGTCTGTCTACCACAATAATATTCCCCTATGTACCTTTTACTATCTGTAGAATCCATAATGATGTCACCTTTCTTATTCCAGATATTGCTAATGTGTCTCCGCTTTTTTTTCTGATCAGTCTGGCTAGAGCTTTATCAATTGTTCTTTCCAAAAACCAGCTTTTGATGTCATCGATTTTCCCTGCTGTTTTTCTGTTTTCTATTTAATCAATTTATACTTTGTTCTTTATTTTCTCTTTTCTGCTTACTTTGGGTTTCATTTGCTCTTTTATTTTTCAAGTTTCTTAAGGGGGAAGCTATAGTCATTGTTTTGAGACCTTTATTCCTTTTTAATCTAGGCATTTAGTACTATAAATTTCCCCTAAATTCTGCTTTTGTATCATTTCACAGATTTTGATATATAGTATGCATCCTATTTACCTTTTCTGCATCAAAAGTAGTCTGCACCACAAACCATAATATTATATACACCTGATCTCATGGCTGCCAGCCTATAAAGGTGAACTTTTACTTAAGATAATTACCTAGGATTATTTTTCAGAGAGTTCTTTGACTTTAACCTCCGTATTTATCACCTATATTAGATTAGTCGGGGTTCTCCAGGGAAACAGAATGAATATCTATCTATCCATCCACCCACCCATGTATCATCTATCTATCTATATTCACCTCTCTATCTCTATTTCATCTATATAGATTTATTTTAAGGAATTGGTACATGTGATTGTGGGGCTGGCAAGTATGAAATCTATAGTGCAGGGTGGCAGGCTGGAGATCAAGGGAAGAGTTGATGTTGCATCTTGATTCTGAAGGCAGTTAGGAAATAAAATTCCTTATTCCTTGGGGGAAACTCAGGTTTTTTTTTTTTTGTTTAGGCCGCCAACTGATTGGATGAGCCCTACCCACATTATAGAGGATAATGTACTTTATTCAATGTCTACTTATTTAAGTGTTAATCTCATCTAAAAAAGTGCTTTCTCAGCTACATTTAGACTGGTGTTTGCCCAAATATCTGAGTTCCCTGGGCTCGGTTAAGTTGACACATAAAATTAGTCATCACATCACCCATCTAATTTCCAGATCTCTCAATTATTGATTCCTCATTTCCCATGACCTACCCACTCCAATTATGTATCTATTCCACGGTTACATTCTGAACCTGGAAATCACCAGTCAGGAGCTCCTTCCAAAGTTGCTAATTCAAATAGTCCACTCCCTGACCAAAGTCCGTTATTATACCAGCTTCTGTGCTCAAATACTTTTATGGTAACAGCTGTTAGAAGAAATAGGAACTGTCAGATCTTTCCTTTTTGCTCTGTCAATCAGTGCTCTCCCGTGTCTATTTTAGATTCCATGGTCAAATTCTTAAATTACTTTTCTTGTAAAAATATTAAACAATATTACTTTTCTATCTTTCCATCATACCTTCTTGGTGAAAGCAGCATGGGATGAAGCCACATATTTTCTCCACGCCTGCTTCTGCCTCTCTGAACATCCCTGGAGAAAAGATACAAGATGGACAGACTGACACCACCACGAATTCATGGTCAACAGCCTCAATGGGCTCTCAGTTGCCTGGCGATTATTTATTTCTTTAGTTAGCCACATTTCTCACTCTAAACTCACAATTTAATAATATAGCCATTCTCATCAAACTTCCACATCCACCTTTGCCTTGTCACTTTGGTATTTCTTCACCTTTGACTTCTTTAGGAAAACAGAAGCCAACAGCAAGGACTCTACTGCTGCCAGCAGTTCCAGTTGCTGCTCACGCCTTCATGCTCAGGAGCGGTAATGGCATCTCACAGCTGCTGGTCACTGGGTGCTTTACTGTTCCTCGTTTGCTGCCTTAGTCCCTTCTCACATGTCGGTAACTACAGGCTTCATTAAACTCTCTTCAGTTAAAGCTTTGTTTGTGCATCTCTTTACTTATGGATAAAACCCTAAATCTGCCTTTTGCTCAAAGTATCACCATCACTGCAGGCTCCAGTTATGTACATTTTAGCATAGATTTCTCTAAATCTAACTGGGTCTTAGGCCAAAAATGAAAGACTTGGCACAATTTTCACCTCCATGCCCTGGGCCAATATTACAGATCATGGTATTTATTCCTACTGATCCTTCCCACCAACAGCTAGGCAACTCATGAACAGATTGGTTTGAATTTTGTCTTTTGCAAGCATTCTTTTAGAACAGTCCATTTTTACATAGCTTAGTCAAAATCTTCTTCTCTTGTCACCTTTAGTTTGATTCATAGACATTTTTTGGTGGCTATAACTTTATTATTTTAGTATTCATTGCTTACCATGGTTAATTCACTTTTTGAATTAACCTCTACTTTAGTATTGTAACTAAATCTCAATAGCTGGAGAACCCAAGCAACTTTGAATTTGTCCCTGTACATGATCAGAACGTTGATATAGAATATTTTATTGAATTTACTTATGACAGATTGGTATGTGTTCAATTATATTTACATATTTGCCATGTATTTTAATAAGTTTATCAAATATTTATTAATATTGAATTTGTGTTTTATTTTATATAACCTTTATGTTTATGTTAACCTTTATCATAACCTTTATGTTATGATTGGATAACCAATGATGCCAGTTTAATGAAATCTCCATAGGAAATGTCCCAAGACACAATATCACTTCCTGAAAGGTTACTGGAAATACGTAAGCACTCACATTATAACATTTACAGAAACTGCATTTAGAGGAATGAGCATGAATATGCCCAAGTGGAGCAACTGACTGTATTTCATCTTACATTAAGCTGGGAGGATGTCTATTGTTGTCTAGCAAGGTAGCCTAGTCATTAAAGGTCCTGGGTGTTCACTTTATTTATCTTCTGGTAGAGTACCTGCCATATTCCTGCCCTCTCTGTCCCTCCCACTTTCCTGGAATCCTGAAGAAGTTTATAGCTCATAAGGAAATGTACTTGAACCTCTGTTAACAGTGCACTTGCCCTATAGACCTGGTGCCCAGGACTCCTGCCAAACAAGTTTTCTCATTTTCCAGGCCTGAAGCTGAGGCCCTCCTTAGTAATATCAACCAAAATGTTTTTGTCATTATTTATTTGTTTCATGGACTTGAGTCAACTTATACCTATTTACCACCTTCTATATGTCAGGCCCTCTTCAAGATGCCAGGTATTAAATGATAAAATAAGAGTTATTTTTTGGAATAAATATGAAATCTTTGGCAAAGTTATATAGAAATACATTAATAGAGAATTAAATCTGTGTTGAGAACAAGAAAATCTTTAAAGTAATTTAGTACAGTCATGTGTCACTTAATGATGGGGATATATTCTAAGAAATGCATCATTAGGCAATTTCATCACTGTGCGAGCATCACAGAATATACTTACACAAACCTAGACTGCACATCCAGCCTATATGGTACAGATTATTGCTCCTAGATACAAACCTGTACAGCATGTTACTGTACTGAACACTATAAGCAATTGTGACACAATGATAAGTATCTACGTATCTAAATGTATCTAAGCATAGAAGAGGTACAATAAAAATACAGCATGAAAGATAAAAAAATGGTACATTTGTTTAGGGCACTTACCATGAATGGAGTTTGCAGGACTGAAAGTTGCTCTGGGTGAGTCAGGAAGTGAGTGGTGAGTAAATGTGAAGGCCCAGGACAGTACTGTACCCTGCCGTAGACTTTATAAACACTGTACACTTAGGCTACACTGAATTTTAAAAAGTATTTTTCTTCCTTCAATATAAGTTAATCTTTGCCTACCGTAAAGTTTTTACTTTATAATTTTTTTTTGCCTTTTTTTTTTGTAGAGATGAGATCTTAGTCTTGCTGAAGCTAATCTCAAAACTCCTGAGCTCAAGCTCAAGCTCCCGTGTTGGCCTTCCAAAGTACTAGGATTGTAGGCATAAGCAGCAGTGCCCATCCAATTTTTTAAACTTTTGACTCTGTTGTAATTACGCTTAGTTTAAAACATGAACACATAGTACAGCTGCACAAAAATATTTTCTTTCTTCATATCCTTACTCTGTAAGCTTATTTCTATTTTTATTTTTAATTTGTTTAGTTTTTAAACTTTTTCTTTTTTTCTGAGACAGTCTCGCTCTGTTGCCCAGGCTAGAGTGCCATGGTGTCAGGCTAGCTCACAGCAACCTCAAACTCCTGGGCTCAAGTGATCCTTCTGCCTCCGCCTCCTGAGTAGCTGCGACTACAAGCATGCGCCACCATGCCCAGCTAATTTATATACATACATACATATATATATATATATATATATATACACATACATACTTTTAGTTGTTCAGCTAATTTCTTTCTATTTTTTTAGTAGAGACAGCGTCTCACTCTTGCTCAGGCTGGTCTCGCACTCCTAAGCTCAAACGATCCGCCCGCCTCAGCCTCCCAGAGTGTTAGGATTACAGGCGTGAGCCACCGCACCTGGCCTGTCAGCCTGTTTACTTTTTAAACTTTTTTGTTAAAAACCAAAACATAAGCACTCAAATTAGCCTAGGCCTACACGAATCAGGATCATCAACATCATTGTCTTCCACCACCACGTGTTATCCCACCGGAAGGTCTTCAGGTGCAATAACATACATGGAGCTGTCATCTCCTAGGATAAAAATGCCTTCTTCTGAGATACCTCTTGAAGAAACTGTCTGAGGCTGTTTTACAGTTAACTTAAAAATAAAACAAAAAGCAACTAGAACTAATACACTCTAAAATAACAACAAAAAGTGTAGTATAGTAAATATATAAACCAGTACCATAGTTTATCCTTATCAAGTATTACGTTCTGTACACAATTGTATATGCTATACTTTTATACACTGGCAGCACAGTAGGTTTGTTTATGCCAGCATTAACACAAACATGTGAGTGACGCATTATGCTCCAATGGCTGCATGGTCACCAGACAATAAGAATTTCTCAGATCTGTTATAATCTTATAGGGCCACCATTGTATATGTTGTTCATTGTTGACTGAAATGTTATCCAGTACATGACTGTGATTACTTACAACTTCTGGGTGGGAGAATGAAACCAGCATTGTTGGTTTATTCACTTTTATTTTTATTTAATTTAATGTTTTTATTTCAGAGTATTATGGGAGTACAAATGCTTTAGTTACATCAATTGCCTTTGCACCACGCAAGTCAGAACTACAAGTATTCCCATCTCCCAGAGAGTGTGCACTGCATCCATTAGGCGTGAATTTACCCATCCCATCCTCCCCATCCCACTTGCCCAACACCCTATAAATGTCACTTCCCATATGTGCACATTAGTGTTGATTGATTAGTACCAATTTAATGGTGAGTACATGCGGTGTTTGTTTTTCCATTCTTGTGATACTTCACTTAGAAAAATGGGCTCCAGCTCCATCCAGGATAATACAATAGGTAGTTCACCATATTTTATGGCTGAGTTGTACTCCATGGTATACCTATACTACATTTTATTAATCCAGTCATGCATTGATGGGCATTTGGGTTGCATAGCAGCACAATTCACAATTGCAAAGATGTGAAAACAACCCGACTACCCATCAATACATGAGTGATTTATACATTTTTAATAAACTTTAATATCATTGATTTCTTAAAAGAAGGATGACAGTGGAGAGGAGACCGTGTAGCCCTGTGTGTCCACCATTCCCACTGTCCTTCCATGTCCAAAACCTTATTCTGTGAAAAACAGCCAATGTTTCCCTGTTCCTAGGCTCATCGTGCTTTATACTATGTGACTCCTGCTTTCCTCTGTCAGTTGACTTAGCTCAAGGGATTAACCCTTGGACCAAAGACAGATAGCTAAAACCTTGGCTATTAGCCCATGAAAATAAAACTTTGCCCAACAAGGGTGGTTAGTATTGGGTGGCGACTAACCCACAAAATAGACCTCTCTTGTGAATTTAGAGGGAAACTTAAAAGAGAGCAGAAGCCAAGAGACTCATTGAGGCCTCAGAAGTTGTAAGACAGTAAAAGCTAACAGAGACTCTGGGGTGGAGAGAAGGCAAGTGAAGAGACTAGTGTTGGGAGATACAGAAGATGTACAGCAGAGATTGAAATCAACTCAGTAACAAGTTGGGAAACGTTGTCATACAAAGTAACAGAAATTTACTACTGAACGGACCTTTGCAGATGTGACCGTTGAGCGTAGGAGCTGTTGTCAGTCCTCCAAGGTTGCTGTGTGTCGTGAATGAGCTATAGTCACAGTTGCCTGGCTGAGTAGTTGCTAACATGCAACCTCTTGGTTCTTACTTGAGGTGTGTATCTTTGTTTTTAATTTTTATTTTACTATTGTTTTGAGACAGGATTCCATTCTATCCAGACTGGAGTGCAGTGACATAATCATAGCTCACTATAACCTCAAATTCCTGGCTTCAGTGATGCTTCCACCTCAGTAACCTGGGTAGTTGGGACTCCGGGCATGAGCCACCACACCCCAGCCCTTCTGCATCTTTAAATTTACGTCAACTAAGGTAACTTGAAAGCATCATGGTTTTCTCAAATCCAAGTAAGATTGACAAATAAGGGCACTTATACATTGCGAATAAATTATTTAACAGCAAATTTATCTCTATTACCATATTTTAAGCAAACAAGATTTAAAATGATCCTAAATGAGTCTTACCTGTGTACCTATCCTTTTTATTACCATTATTTGAGATCTGGTAATACTTAATAATTCTACTTGTCTATTTGGCAGAAGCTATCAGTTTATTTCAGAATGCCTCTAATCCAAAGAGATGGTAAAAGTAGTGCATATTCTCCAACTCAAATTGTTATTAATACAATTCAAATAATTGAAAGTGAATGGAGTGAGATAAGAAGGATGTTATCTGAATTAATTCAATTCTAATTTTTAATAAACAAGAAGAGTTTCAACTAAATTTGTGTGTAATAATCTGCTCCCTGTTCATAAAAAAAATAACTGACATTGTCATGGTGAATTTGTCAATACATGATGTAGTTTAGGAAAATAACAGTTAATCTAAATTCATGGAATCCTTTTGTTTCTCTTTTCAAATACTCTAAGTCTAGTTTGTCTTTTTCTTTTTAAACTTTTCTGCTTCTTCTTCAGAAGTATTCACCCACGGCAAACATACTCAGAAGCTTAATAAATAATACACAAGCAAAATCTAAAGAGCTTTATTGCACAAAGGCAGGGCCCAAATCCTTTAGCTGCAGGACTATCCTTTATACAGTTTCTGAGACCCACAGGGCCTCTCTTTTCATTTTACCATAGTCTCCCTAGTTAGCATTCACAAAATGTGTCTTTCCTTTAGGCTAGTTTAGACCTAGAATTTTTCTTTTTTTTTGAGACAGAGTCTTGCTCTGTCACTCTGGGCAGAGTGCAGTGGTGTCTCAAACTTCTGGACTCAACCATCCTCCTGCCTCAGCCTCCCAAGTAGCTGGGACTATAGGCCATACCATGACGCTTGGCTGATGTTTCTATTTTTAGTAGAGATGGGTCTGGGTCTTGCTCATGCTGCTGTGGAACTCCCAAATTCAAACAACCCTCCCACCTAATTCTAATTGTAGCCTCCTGGAGTGCTAGGATTACAGGTGTGAGCCACCACATGGGCCTAGAAATTTTTCTTTTACTTTTTTTTTGTAGAGGAATAGGAAAAGGAGATAAACTTTGAAGCATGCACTTATTAATGCAGACAGCACCAACCTGATTATTTTTTAATGTAAAAATAACTTTTAAATGACTGCATTTTATGATCTTTGACAATTTATTTCTGTATACACCACCTTTGAGTATTCCTATACTGAAATAATAATAGTACTGATATAATCTTTTCCATTAGTAAACATAGATTCACAAAATATTATTATTGGCTTTACTCACTGGTTTAAATACTTACTATCGAAATGCAACCAAGCAGCAGTGTCATAGCACATAGTGGCAATCAGGAGTTTTGTATACAAGTAAGATTTGGGGGAACCACAAAAGATCATTGTTCAAAACCTAAGCCATACTTTCCTTGAGGTTAAACCACACAGTTCATTCAAATTTTCCTATTTCTTTTTCTCCCTCTATTATCAGATTGCATTTGATTTTGCAATCGGTTCAAGGGTAAAGGCAGAAGAAGATAATGAGCTTGTTTTGACAAAATAAGGCTGGTAGGTTCTAAATTGAGGGTATGTTACATTTTATTGTTTAAAGATGAACACAGAAACACAAGAAAATAAGAAATGAATCAGGCTCAATGTCCTTTCCTCTAGATCTGAAAATGTAGAGTAAGGTTCTTTTTTTTTTTTCCTCCTGTTAGTAACAAAGTGTGACAGTAGCACTAGAAAATAGATGGTTTTTATTTTTTTTTATGATTTGTTCTTATAGATCTATTATTTATCCTAGTTTTTCCCCTTTCCCTTTTTTTTTTTTTTTTTTTTTGAGACAAGAGTCTTGCTCTGTCGCCCTGGCTAGGGTGCAGTGGAGTCGTCATAGGTCACTGCGACCTCAAACTCCTGGGCTCAAGCGATCCTCCTGCCTCAGCCTCCCGAGTAGGTGGGACTATAGGTGTGTACCACCACGCCCGGCTATTTTTTTCTATTTTTAATAGAGACAGAGTCGCTCTTGCTCAGGCTGGTCTCAAACTCCTGAGCCCAAGCAATCCTCCCACCTCTGCCTCCCAGAGTGCTAGGAAGCTCTTGAACTCTCTATGTGACCCTCAGCACTTTACTTAATCTCTCTGTGATTTAGTTTCCTCTTTTGCAAAGTAGGGACAATAATGTTCAATTTAGTTACTCACAGGGGTGGTTGCAAGAATTCAGTCAACTAATACTTATAAGGGTCAGCTCATTTCTTTGTCCTTCTTCCCTTCTTTTTCTTCCTCATCCCATTTGTATGTTTATCCTTGTAGACTACGAGTTACTACTTCCTGCGCATTGTACTTAAATATGTGCACACTAAGATGACTTTTGAGTGATTGTGCATGGTTATGCCAAAGATAAGAACGTCTTCAATTCTTTCTTCTATTCTTCTATTCTATGCTTTCAACTCTTTGGCTTTTGCTTCTCTATAATTTGATGAACTTTTTGCCTGTTAGAACCACATTAGATTGACAGCAAGGACCCTGTCTGGTTTTTCCAAATGGCACTCCAAGTCAATTATGCCCTGACCATTATTTATATTATTTATCTCTAGCTATAGGACCTCTATTAGTTTGCTAGGGCAGACTGGATGGCTCAAACATCATGAATTTACTTCCTCATAGTTCTTGAGGCTGGAAGTCCAAGATCAAGGTCTTGGCGGTTCTTCTGAGGCCTTTCTCCTTGGCTTGTAGATGGCTGTCCTCTCCCTGTGTCTTCACATCATCTTCCCTTTGTGCATCTGTGTCCAGATTTCCTCTTCTGATAAGGACATCAGCCATATAGGATTAGGGCTTACCCTAAATGACTTCATTTTAACATAATTACCTCCTAAAGATCCTATCTTTAAATACAGTCTGTCATATTCTGAGGTACTGAGGGTTAAGACTTCAGCATATAAATCTTGATTGAGGGAACATAATTCAGCGCATAATAGGATCTTACCTTGCTCATCAAGAAGCCCAGGTCTTAATTTTGTGCTCAATTACCTAGCTTGTGAGATCTCTTAAACTTTTCCCTTACTTTCATAATTCACCACTCAGAAGTCATTTTCAAATTATGAAGTTATACTCTCAGTCATCTTCTATTTCTAAAATCATTGACTAAAATTGCTCTCAGTGCTGACCTCTGTGGCATCTCATCTCCCCCACTGCATGTATTCTTCTACAGTCCATGCTCCAGTTTTTGGCACTAAGGTATGTTTTTTTTTTATCCATGATAAAATATTTTCTGTGAATACGGTTGTTCTTTGATGTCTGTGGGGAATTGGTTCCAGGACATCCTGAGAATACCGAAACCTACAGATAACTCAAGTCCCTGATAAAGTATTTGCATGTAACCTATACATATCCTTCCCATACTTTATATTATCCCTTAAATTATTATAATACCTGATACAATGTAAATACTATGTAAATAGTTGTTATACTGTATTGTTTAAAAAATAATGGCTAGAAAAAAAGTCTGTACATGTTCAGTACAGATGCAATTTTTTCCAAATATTTTCCGTCAGCAGTTGGTTGAATTCATGGATGTAGAACTCATGGATACAGAAGGCCAGCCATACACTCCAATAATGATTCACCTTTAAGATAATCTCTGCTTCAAAGGTCTGAATTTAAAGTCTAAATACTTTACCTCTGCTTCTTGTCCTTATTTGTCTATTAATTTACACTTTCAAAGAATCCTACTAAGCTGGGCAAGGTGGCTCAGGCCTGTAATCCTAGCACTCTGGGAGACTGAGAGGGGAGGATTGCTTGAGCTCAGGAGTTTGAGACCACCCTTAGCAAGAGTGAGGCCCTATTTTTAGTGAGAGTAAAAGTAGAAAAATTAGCCAGGTATCATGGCATGTGCCTATAGTCCCAGCTACTTGGGAGGCTGAGGCAAGGATCCTGTGCAGAGTATCCCTTGAGCCCAGGAGTTTGAGGTTGCAGTGAGCTATGATGACACACCACTGCACTCTACCCAAGAAGACTCTGTCTCAAAAAAAAAAAAAAATCCTACTAGACAACACTGATATCCCCTTGCAGAAACCGCATTACTCTTTTTCCAATAGATTACCTTCTCTAAATATTTATTGAGAAGGAGGAAGGAACTTGGATTTTTTTGGCTAAACTTCATGGTTGGGTTTACAGTTAAGGTATTGTACAGTACTAAGACCATTCAAATGAGTTATTAGATACAAAGCATTTTCAAGAATGATGTTTAAATTAACTGGTTATGGCTAGGAATATGGAAATCAATACCTTCTAAAAAGTGATGCAAAAAGCAGAAAATGAGATTAGAAAGTTTTAAGCGAGCTTACCAAAATATAGGATCAGATAATCACATGAGGAGAGCCACCTCCTCCCCTCCCCAAATAAACCCTCTGGAAATCACTGATATTCATTCTTGATGGCTAGATTAAGGTAAATGTGTTTGCAGGTGAGCTATAAAAATGAAAAAGTTTGCCTGATAGCATGCCTTTTCCCTCTAAACTTTGGCTTATAGATTAAGCTCCATTTGTTCAGTCTGTCTATACCCACAAAGGGGCCCATCACAGAGTCTTTTTATAAAGTTTCCATTGAACTTCTAACTAGAGAGGTAGGAGTCTATAACTCCAAGATGCCTTTTAATTATTTATAAATTCTTAAACCTCTGGCTATTTATAAAATCAATTACAAATTTTATGTATTTATATATTTTCATCTTTTAATTCTTTCAAAACTGTTAAGTGAGTACTAGCTGATTCTAACATATAAATATCTAATTTACTAATTGTGTAGAATAATGGAGATAGCAGAGTATTTGGTGTCAGAAGTTTGAGATTGGAGTCTCAAACTTTCTATATAATTTTGAGAGCCTATATAAAATTGAAGCCTATATAATTTTAGGTGTCAGCCCTTTAGCAATTTGCCATTATCTATAAATAGAGCATATTACAGATGTGCATGGGTGGGTTAGGTATATCAACTAAAAAATAGGTTATTAGCTTATCTTTCTAAATTTGCCTTCATTTTGGAACTGGCCTTGGACTTTATTATAAGTAGATGGATTCAGGATTGTAATTCCCACCTAAGAGAGACTAAGTCAGCATCTAGTGGGGACACTTGAGAGTCAAATGCTTGGGAAACTATGGATAAGTTATAGATAAGTTAAAAGCCCAAAAGTCAGTTTGCAGGCAAACTGTAAGAGCCAAGAGTTTGGAGTTAGTTGGAAATGGAATAGGACTAAGAAATTAGAGAGTAAATTCTAGAGTAATTGCTGAAACAGACTTAGCTTGTCAATGGCTAAACTTTAGCCAGATGATTATATTAATAAGATGATTTTGGCTATAATTTTTAGAAAACTATACCTGAAAGAAGAGGAACCCTGGAGACAGGGTGATCCAGGCTTAGTTAATTCAGTGGCTCAACAGCATTGTCAAGGAATCAGGTTTTGGTTGTTTGCTCTTTTCTGCAGATGTGTCAAATGGATTCTCTGCACAGTTGCAAGATGGCCAAAGCTGTTCCTATATTCATATCCATATGAAAATGACCATAACAGAAAGGGTGCTTCCTTTCTTCTGTCTTTATTTATTTATTTGAATGTAATTTTTTCATGGTTGTATTCGATTGCTAGACTGCCATAATGAAATACCACAGACTGGGTGGCCTAAAGAACAGAAATTAATTTTTTCATTGTTCTGAAGGCTGGAATTCCAAGATCAAGATATCACAGGTTTGGCTTTACTGAGGCCGTTCTTCTTGGCTTTCAGTTGGCCACTGCCTCTCTGTGTCCCCATGTGGTCTTTCCTCTGTGTGCACATCTCTGGTGTCTTTTTGGAGTGTCCAAATTTCCTCTTAAAAGGAAATCAGTCAGATTAGTTTAGGGACCTACCATGTGACCCCATTTATTCTTTTTTTTTTTTTTTTTTTTTGATACAGAGTCTCACTCTGTTGCCTGGGCTAGAGTGCCGTGGTGTCAGCTTAGCTCACAGTAACCTCAAACTCCTGGGCTCAAGCTATCCTACTGTGTCTGCCTCCCAAGCAGTTGGGACTACAGGCATGCACCACCATGCCCGGCTAATATTTTTATGTATGTATTTTTAGTTGTCCAGCTAATTTCTTTCTATTTTTTTAGTAGAGATGGGGTCTCGCTCTTGCTCAGGCTGGTCTCAAACTCCTGAGTGCAAATGATCCGCCTACCTTGGCTTCCCAGAGTGCTAGGATTACAGGCGTGAGCCACCATGCCTGGCAACCATTTATTCTTAATTACTTCTTTATGGACCTTTTCTCCAAAAGCAGTCACATTCTGAGGTACTGGGAGCTTCAACATATGAATTTTGGGGGGATGCAATTCAGCTCATAACAATAGAAAATCTTTCCAAATATTCCTCCCATGTTCTCTCCCTTCTTGTCTCGTTGGGCAGAAATATGTTATTAATATATGACCGTGCTTAAGCCAACCCTTGGAAAAAGAAATGGGGCACAGATCTATCAGGATTTACTATTGGAACCAAGAATGGGAGAACCCTTCCTTGGTTCATGTGGCAGGAGGAGGTGGGTACCGCATGAATGGAATCAAGGCCCTTCAAGTAAGGAAGTAATGAGAGAGAACTGCTAGGAAGGCAGCCAATTTGTGTCTACAGTAATCAGCGGCTTGTGGTTTATGGGTGATTTGAGCTGGTCTAAAGGGTTAGAAGCAGAGAAGACCATAAATACACTAAGTATTGGTGATGTCTAGGGAGATGAAATCAGACATTTGAGAGCCTTTTAGAATGTCAGCTTAGGAGAGTGGTTGACAGAGAAGCTGGTATATGGGAGAAAATAGTAATGGATAACCAGAGATAAAATGAAGCAAAGAGTTTGAAAGGGTGGCTCCAGAAATAGTTCCACAAATCCTGACTCGCAGGGAAGGTAGTATATTCTACCCTCAGTGAGTTATTGACCCTCTCAGAACTTTATTGCTTTATTCGTAAAATGGGAATGATAAAATCAATTGTTTCGTAAATTTGGAGGATTAAATAAGGCAACTAGTTTAGTTGTCAAGACTAAGTTGTCATATCTATGGTTACCATTGTTTTTTAGAAACAACATCTTCAAATGGCATCAGCAAATTGTATTGAAAAGACTTTCTATTGAGTAATTTTTATGAAGGAAATACTGGTCTGTTTGATATCACTTTTCAGAAGAAGTTATTTTCAAAAAGGGTAGGGTCTAGAGAAGAAGGCCAAGTTTGTCTTGATACTACCATTTTCTTTCAATACCAAGGTCAAATATTTAATGATGAAATTTAAGAGTGGTGGCTTAATTTTGGGAAAAGGGAGGCATTTTATCAGCCAGCAGATTATAGTATATTTGTGACTACCTTCTTCCTGTGGGTGCTCTGATTCTGTTTCCCTATGTGACTGGCACACACACTACAGATGAGTTTAAACTGACATCCATCTGTTTTATTTTCTATTATAAACTGTTCTCTTAAGTTGGAAATAATTTTTGGATTTTTTTTACCCTTTCATACAACAGCATGGCATATTTATTTCAATCTGCCTCAACTACTAAGGACACATATTTAAGGAAGTCTAACTTACTTTATTATAATTATTACATGTATTTTGTTTATTTGTTTGAGACAAGGTCTCACTGTGTTGCTCAGGCTAGAGTGCGATTGTGTTATTATAACTCTCTGCAACCTCAAACTCCCGGGGTCAAGAGATCCTCTCTGCTCAGCCTCTTGTGTAGCTGGGAGTACAGGCATGCACCACCATGCCCAGCTAATTAAAATTTTTTTTACTCCTGGCTTCAAGTGGTCCTCCTTCCTTGACACCCCAAAGTGCTAGGATTACAAGTGTGAGCCACTGTACTTGGTCTTTTATTATATGTATTTTAAACTATAAAAGTAGCATGTAGACACATTAGAAAATAGAGAAACACTAAGACACTAACAATAACATGAAACACTAAGAAAATCAGTTACCCTTTTGAATATTTTTTTCCAGTTACTTTCCTTATATGTAGTTTATATTTGAATGATTACAACCACATTTTAGGTATAACTGTTTAGCCTTATTTTTTCCAGCTATGAAAATTTGTATTGGCTCTGCTGGTGTGATCAAAACTTGTTACTTTCTAATGGGAACATTGACAATATATACCTGAAGACTTAAAATGCTCATACATTTTTGGCCCAGCACTATCTTGCCTAGAAAAATTTTGAAGGAAGTCAATGATGCTATCATATGCCTGAAGCATGAATCAGAATATTCATTAGTGTATTCTAATAGAGAAAGTTGGGCAAAAACATGGGGGTCCAAAATTAGATTGGTTAAATAAATTGCAGTATAGTTATACAATAGAATAACAGCTATTAAGATTATTTTGTAGAAGTATGTACATTTATTAGGAAAAATGTTTATGGTCTGCAGCTAAGGGAAGAATCAGCTAAAAACAGCATTTCCGTCTGTTTGGGCTGCTGTAATAAAATACCATATACTGGGTGGCTTAAATTTCTGGCTGAATGGTCCTGGAGGCCGGGGAATCCAAGATTAAGGTACTGATAGATTTGATGTCTAGTAAGGGCCTGCTTCCTTGTTTGCAGATGATCATCTTGTTGTATTTTCACATAGCCAAGAGAAAACTCGTCTTTCTCATGTTTTTTCTTACAAGGGCACTAATCCCATTTATGAGGGCTCCATCTTCATGACCTAATTACCTTCCAAATGTCCCACCTCCTAATACCATCACATTGGGGGTTTGGATTTCAACATATGAATTTTGGAGGGAACAAACATGCAGTCCATAAAAACCAGTGCATTTTATTTAATTCCATTTAATAGAAATCTACCTGTATGCACATTTGTAACATATGTAACTATAAAGAGAGACAATTAAATGTTAAAGTGATTGTCTCTGGTTTATCAGATGATTGTTAAAACAATTTAGTTTCAGTTGAAGGTAACAAAAGCTATTCTAGAAAGGAATTTAATAAGAGCAATATGTGCTTACAAAATCACTGCAAGGGCTAGAGAAGCAGGCTCTTGACTGAGTTTCCAGAAATGACTCTCAGGCTTGCCAAATTGCCTGTTTTCCTCAGCCATGTTCCTGAAGCTGCTGCCATGATTACCACTGCTGCAAAAAAACTAACACCAGCAAAAACCGGAAGTGCAGACAGAACCTCTTTTCCATTTTCCTAATCTGTGTGGTTATATCTGCTTGGTGGAAGCTAGGACATATATAGAAACTGAGCTCAATGATTCTTCTAGCCTTCAGCTCTCCATTCTCCAAAATGCAGGAGGGCAGCTACAGGGGGTTGGGATAGAGTTGTTAACCAATGTACCATAGTAGACCCAAAAAGTTGATTTCAATTTCATCCTTTACACTTTTGACGTTTTCTAAGTTTTTTAGCATTGAGCATATATTACTTCTGTGATTAGAAAAAAATCTTTATATTAGATAGTTTCAATGTGATTACACAGGCTTTATAATCATAATAGCTATTTGTTTGGCTCTCAACTGAAAGAATTTCCCGTACTTTCCTTCTGAAAACTGAGATCAAATGTCAAATAGGGTTTCTGTGTTTCCATGAAGTTTCTGAAAATATTCAATCCTGTATGAAATGCAAGGCAAAAAACATACACATAAAAGGCAAATACAACTCATAACATCTAGAATGAGGATAAAGAACACAAATATTAAGAGAAAGAGAGAAAACAGCTCTTTTTCTCTTTCATGCCACAGTGACACCCAATTTTACCCTGTTGGCTAACCTGCAACATGACAAATAAAAACGCTCCTTCCATCATTTCTCTATGAGGGTTGAGAAAACTGTTCAGACAGTGAATCTTATCAAGTCAATCACATAAGACTCTACCTGTCAAACAGCAGATTTATCTTGGTGATGCTTATGATGCTGTCTATCAAAAGAGAACAGCTTGAACACAAAAATAGGTCTGTGCCCTAGGGAGAAGTGCTGTTTCCTTCCCTGTGACATGCATCTGCAGACTCATCTCCATCTACAATACTCATTCGAATTGATTTTATTGCTTTCTGGTCTGTATTTTTGAGATGTCTGCTGAATGCCTAGCAATGTGCAGTGTGGCACAGAAATTCAACAGTAGGGAGACAGGATCTCTGGTTCTCGGAAAATTGTTTTTGAGAGAGATGAGTCAAGACAAACACATTTAAATAATGAAAAAAAAAAAAACCTCAACAGACTAAAAGCCATAGTATATCTTTATCTAGAAAATAATTTTATGGTAAATTGCTCCTATATTAACTAGAGCAACATTTTCCAAGCCTGGCAAATTTTTGGGAAAATAAAAACCCAACTTCATGGGTTCTACAGCTGAGAGTTTGATTGGTAAATTGAGTGCATGTGAACTATGACTCTGTATTTTTAAAAAACTTCTGATAAATATTGAGTTATTGTCCACTGGGGCCAGAGGAGCTAAAGAGGATCTGCTATGGTCTGCTTTGACACACACAAACATCATATAAATGTCTCTTAATATCATCGAGAAAATCTAAAAAGGCAATTTTATTGGCAATACAGATAAAGAAAGAAATGATACCATTTGTGCTTCCATCTCCCTCCTATTTTTCCTCTCATGTGCAAGTCACCACTAAGAGGGTTGTGATTTACTCTGGATGCCACACTGAGGCCCTTCTTTAACTGGGATCTGACCATACTGGATATCTGCTGAGGCTTGTGTATGGAGGAAATGAAAGGATCTGCCAATAATGGCAGTTTCTCCTCATGCTTAGAGCTCAGGACTCATCGCACCCCCTTCTCTTAGATCTATCTACTAAAACGTTTCTATGCCTGACTGTGCCAGACTTATCCATCTTCCCTGAGACTGCTACATCATAACTGGCAGCTTAATTTTTATTGGGGTATTTACTCTCTGAGGCACTCAAAGAAGCACAGGCTTTTAATCGAGGGATGGGGTGGCAATCAATCAATCATTCTGTTGATTTGAACCATCTCTCATTCTCAACAGCATTGCCTTAATGGCTAGTATTCTGAAAGACCCCTATGCAGTTAGAGGTGAGGAGAGGGCAAGAAGGGGCAGTGAGTCAGAAAACCCTATAGTACTACACAAAAGATAAAAATCCGGTTCTTTGTCTTGTTTAAAACTCTTCATTGGCTCCTCAATGATCTCAAAATAGAGGAAATTCCTTAAACATGGCTTACAAAGCCATCAATATCATGCCTACACCAGAAACAGCAGCACCCGTTGCATATTTCATCTGCTCCCCTACATTTTCTAGGTCCTTGTAGTTGTGGGGTGGGGTGGGGGAAGCATATGACTGGTGCTAGCCAAAAGGAGTATAAGTGATATGTGTCACCTTAGACTGACACATATAAAAGATATCCAGATGTCTGTTCCCCTGCTGTGGTGGTCAAGAAAGCTGATGATCCTGGCATTGCAGATATGAGATGGCGAGTCTCCATCACCCTGGATCCCTGAGTGGTTGTGTTCCTCAGAGACCCTGCCATCAGCAACTTGCCTCCACCTTACATGGGATACATATCTTGAGTGAGAGATGAACTATTATTGGGTCAAATCACTGATACGTTGGTGTTTGCTTGTTACTTGAGCATAATCTAGACATCCTGACTAACAGGCAGAACTTGCCTGTCATTCTCCCTTCATCGTGTGCTGCTAGTCTTACACTTGATATTGCTGCCAAACTGAACTTTAAATTCCTTGAATGTGCCTACCTCTGATCCTTTGCACTCACGAGGTTCTCATTCTAGATTGTCTTTCTACTTCTTCTTCACTTGTCTGCCTCTTTTCATCTTCCTTTCTCAGTTAGAATATTACTTCCTCCAGAAAGCTCATTTCTTTCTTCTAAGTTTGCATTAGATATCCTTTCCAGAGAACATGAATTTACCAGTACTTATCACACCATTAGGTAGTTAATTCCTGCTTGTTTATCCATGTGCTCTTATGGGCTGTAAACAAGTGTGGACAGGCACCGTCTCTGTATTGGCCACATATATCTATTATATTCCAAACATGGAGAATACCAGCTGTAAGGTAAGTTCTCAATAAATAGTTGTTGAACGAAGGATCGAGTGAATGAACTAAACTCCCCAAGGCTGAGTTTGGAGAGCTGAGGCAAAAGGCAGACTAAGGGAGGCAGCATGGCAGCAACTGGACAGCAAATGGCTGTTGAAAATTCACCTTCAGGGCATGCCGATGATAGTTATTAATCTCCACTCTGCTTCCTGGGTGATTGCTGGGCTTTTTACAGCCTCTGGTTGCTCTCTCCCAGTTGGCTTGCCATATTTCATAAAAGATATGTTAACATCTGTTGCCAAAGATTAAAAAGTGCAACTGGCTCCTGAATACTAAGATGCAAATGTTTACTATAAGCCAGATGAAGACAGGCTGTTTCCTTAGCAATATTTTGTTTCTAAGTAAGAGGAAAATTACTCTAAAATTAATTTTAGATATAAATTATAATGTCAGAGAGAATCAGTGCATATCTGTCTGCTTCTTTCTGAAGTATTATTTGCACCCAAAGTAATTTTATTACTATGGGAGCTGTCCATTCTGGATTAGAAAGGCAGAAAGAAGGCATTCCACATATCGTATTTTTCTTTTGTTCTGTTTCGTTCTGGGTTTGATGATCCAGGAACACAATTTCTCTCAGATGAATGATGTTGAGATGAGAATAGTGGCCATGTATGAATGTACATCAACTTAAAAATGCACTCTCTGTGTTCTCATAAAAGTTATTCACCCCAAAACCTTGTTGCAGGTTGAACCTTGATTCAAATGCTCAGAGAAGATGAGTTTAAATAAAATACATTTTCACACTTTCTTCTTTATTTTAGGCCTATTCTCTAATGGTTCCTTTTTCATATTTAAAATTCTAATGGTCTCAAATAAGAGGCAGTCAGATAATTAAAAAAGAAATTAGAGAAATGCAACGGATGAATGTTTTCTAGCAGCTCAGAAAAGGCTGAGTGTATCCATTGCCGTTTGCTTGAGTCTATTAGGGAGCTATAGTGCAGAATATTGAATCCAAACATAGTGATTTTTCTAGATGTCAGCATCAGTAGCTAGAGGGCTCGCTCTTCATCAAGACAATCTTCACACTTCATAAGCTTGGCCCTGAATAAATAGAAAGTATTGATTAAGAAAAGTGAGGATGGGGAATGATTTTGATGTTTTCTTAGATTTCACACAGTACTGTTGAGTGTTTATTATCTGCATTGCTCTGTACTGAGAGCCCAGGGTGTCTCTTCAGAGATGCTCTGTGTTCTGCCCATAACAAGCCCTCTGGGCAAGTGAAAAAGAAAGAGAAAGGTTTGTCCCTATGTGAGGAATGTGTGAATGGTCAGAGAGACAAAACTCAGAAAATTCAAGCATGATTAGCAAGCATAAGGGGAACATGGGCAAGATAATATGGTATGAAGTAGGATCTGCAGAGTAAAAAAATCATACATTGTGGAGTGAGTATAAGTATAGCACAGTGTTTTAAAACATGGGCTCTGGACTGCTTGGGTTTGAATATCATTACTGATATTTATATCTAATATGTAAGTTTAAGAAAATTACTTAATCTCTAGGCAAAATGGGGATAATACAATAGTCACTTCATTTGGTTGTGAGGATTGAGATAATACGTAGAAAGTGATCCTCATACCTAGAGCATAGTATATATTCGAAAATGTTAGCTATTATTATTAATATCATAGGCAATATTTTGATCAGGGAATTACCTTACTTAGAGGTGGCAATTTTCTACCCACTTCCTAACCTGCTATCTTTCTCTCTTGTTTTTCTTAACTCATTTCCACACTCAGCATTTTCTAGACCCTTTAAAAAGTTTATCAAAGTTGATGTATCACCCAAGTGCAAACTTCCTTAAATGCATTGCCCACTTAATCTTGCCAACAACTTATGAAGTAGGTACTATATACAGACTAACATGAACATATCCACAAAATGGGTATTTTAATATTTATTTCATGTATCAACCTGGAATCTGAATACAAATGTTTCCATGTATAATCTAGGTTTTCTTGCCATTTCGATGCAAATCAGTTGTAATGTTTGCCAAGAAAGATCATAATGATTGCTATATAATAGAAGTATAAATGTATAATAATAACACTTAAACTTGTTGCCACTCTTTTAATTATATGTATATATGTATAATGTGTATATATGTGTGTGTTCATTAATTTAATACAACTTCAGAAAGTCTATATTGGTCTTAAGGATAGCCAACAATGTACTCTTTTGGCTGCAGCACTTTTTATTGACTCTAGACATATTTAACCCAATTAAAAAATTTCTGGGACTCCTTAATTACTAGCATTTGTATCCCTGGGTCACCTTAGTGGTTGAAAAAGCAAAACAGAATTATTATTTCTTGCTAGCATGTTTCCTTATTGCCCCCCAAAATCAACAATAGCACCAATAACAACAATAGAGCCATATAACTTCAGCAGAGCTCCCATGAGAATTAAGAAATATTTGTGCCAAAATGTCATAGTATCTTCCTTGAGATCAGGTTTTCCCAACATTTTTATTATTAGCAACTTTTGGTCTCATTTCTAGTCACAGTTTCCTTTTGTTAAGAGACCATATGTTTGTGCAGCAATATTGAAGCAAGAGATTGAGAAATCAGGGAGAACGACGTGTAATTCCCAAGCCATGTGTAGGTTTTATAGTCAGGGATGCTGTGCTGGGTAGAATAACAGAGAAGGGCCATGAGCCTAGGAAGGCAGGCAGCCTGTAGAAGCTGGAAAAGATAAGAAAAACAATTTTCCCTTAGAGCCTCCCTGAGGATCTGTTTTGAACTTCTGATTTCCCGAGCCATAAAACATTTGTGCTGTTTTAAGTTGCTGAGTTTGTGTTAAATTGTTACAGCAGCAACAGGAAGCTAATATCGATAAACACTAAATGGGAGAATCATCATTTGCTGAAATCATTGTATTCAAATTTGCCTATTCTGATTAAAATATGTTCATGGTTGTAAGATGCATGTTTTCTCTATCTTAACAGTTTAGAAATTGGGATGCATTTTAGAATCAGTGACGTTCTACAATTGCTGTTGGTCAGACAGCAAAGGAGCTGTAGTGGGGTTACCCACTCTTTTGGGAACCTAAAAACACCATCAACCAAACTTGCAGAATAGCTGTCAACTATTGGAAAGAAAATGCCAGAGAAAGTAGTGAAGCTCTATTAAAACCATTTTGTTCGGAAATAATTTCAGACTTTCGAAAACAATAATGAAAGAATTCCCTCCCTTATAAACTTGACCCAGATTCCACAAAGGTTAACATTTTACCACACTGACTTTATCATTCTATCTATGTACCATATATTGTGTTTTTCTGAATAATTTGAGAATAAGTTGCAGGCATGCAGACACGATGCCCTTTACATTGTTAGACCGGGAGACGCAGTACCACCAAACAGAAAGACAAAGTCACTGAGGCTGCAATTGGCAAGAGGAGTGTATTACCAACTAACTCGAGTTAGGGTCCATGTCTCAGAGCGCCAACACGCAGTGGCTTTTTTTTTTGGACAAAGGACCCCAGGCAGCGCGGGAAGGGCAGTTTTATAGGGTCAGTTTAGGCAGCAAACAAAGAGCTGTCCACCCATTGGACATACATCTATTTTAGTATAGTGATTGGTTTTATTGCTATTTTTTCTGCACTTTTTTTTATATTACCCCGCGGTATCTGCAAGCAAGCCGTTATCACAAAAGCATAACTGAGCGGTTAGCAGGCAAGCAAGCTTCACTAGAATGCAGAAGTCTGTTTTGCAATTGAGCCCCGTGTACAGTTTTGGTTCCTTACATTGTTGATATTATGGATTAGATTGTTTGATTTATGAATATTGATTCAGCTTACATATCTGAGATAAATTCTTCTTGGTCATGGTATTTAAGTTGTTGTGCTTTTTCTACATTGATGGATTCATTATGCTAATTTTTGTTTTTGGCAACTATGCCAATGTTTTTTGAGGATTTTTGTGCCTAGATTAATAGTCTGTAATTGATCTGTAGTTTTCTTTCTTTGTTCTGTTTTTATCTGGTTTTGGTTTCAAAATAATACTGGCCTCATACAATGACTTGGGAATTGTTAACTCCTCCTGTTTTCTGGAAGAGATTGTGTAGAGTTGGTGCTAGTTCTTCTTTAAATATTGGGTAAAATTCTCCAGTGAAACCATCTGAGATTAGAGATTTCTTCTGGGGGAAATTTTTAAATTATGAATTTAATTTCTTTAGTGGATATACAGCTATTCAGATGATTTCATTTTGGTTGAGTTTTGGTGTTTTCAAGGATTATGTTCATTTTTTCTAGATTGTAGAATTTATGGGCACAAATTTGTTCTTAGTATTACCTTATTATTCTTAGAATGTCTGCAAGGTCTATAGTGATATAATCTCTTTCATTCCTGATATTAGTGATACGTATCTTTTCTCTTTTTCTGGTTATCAATCTTGCTGGAGATTTTTTCAATTTTATTGCTCATTTCAAATAACCAGCTTTTTGTTTAATTGATTTTTCTCTATTGTATTTTTATTCTCAATTTAGTTGATTTCTGTTGGTATCTTTATTATTGCCTCATTTCTGCTTGCATCTGGTTTATTTTCCTCTTTTTTTGTAGTTTCTTTAGGTAGAAACTTAGATTATTGATTGTCTCTTTTCTAATGTAAGCATTCAAGAGCATATATTTTCATTTTAGCACTGCTTAAACAGTATACCACAAGTTTTGATATATTTAATATTCCCTTTCATTCAGTTTGATGCATTTTTTATTTTTCTTGAGATATTCTCATTGATCCATGGTTTATTTAGAAGTTTGGTTTAGTTTCCAAGTGTTTTAAGATTTTTCTATTTCTTGTTATTGATTTGCAGTGTCATCTGGTTCACCTGTTGTAGGTGGCACTTCTATTTGATCCTAAGGAAGAATGATCCTGTGTGGGCCACCTTCTGTTACTAAGCTCATAGTGAGGAAATGGCAGTCCTGGGTCATTTTTTTATGTTGGATCAGAGGTCATAAGATGCTCTACCACTGTGTTGTTTCTGTAGTCCCAAGGTCACACATCAGGACACCTTCTACCTTTCAGAACTCTCCTTTGGTTGTTTCTTTAGTTATTTCCAGGTTTATATAATAGTGTGCTGGAAGTTGGAATGAAAATGTGATCTTGTACTAAGAAGCCTCATGGCTATTTAAAAAAATTATTTAGATATTTTTCCGTATACAATTTATCATTTAGAGTACATAATTTAGTGTTTTTATTATATTCACAGAGTTGTGCAACCATTGCCATAATTTAAATTAATAACATTTTCATCATCTTGAAAACAATGTACTCATAAACGTCACTTTCTATCCTCCCCACCCCCTGATCCTAGGAACCACCAAACTACTTTCTATCTCTATTGATTTGCCTAGTCTGGATTTTCATATAAGTAGAATCATGCAATATATGATCTTTTGTGATTGGCTTCTTTCATGTAGCATAATATTTTCAAGATTCATTCTGATACATGTAGCATGTATCGAACATCATTCCTTTTTAATGCTGAATAATATTTCATTGTATGGCTATACCATGTGTAATTTGCATTTAGCTAGTAAATGATCAAATAGGTAAATTTTTAATATTTTCCCCTATTATTTGGTCATTTATCTGTCTAAATCTTTTGCCCATTTTTAACTGAGATTTTTGATTGAGTGATGACAATTCTTTATACAATCTGGATAATTTTTTTCCAGTTTGTGACTTGATTTTCATTCTATTAATTGTGCCTTTTAAAGATCAGAATTTTTTAATTTTAATGAAGTTCAGTTTATCATTTCAATTTTATGAATCTTGCTTTTGGTGTCATTTTTAAGAAATCTTTGCCAAACCCAAAATCACAAGCAGTCTCTCTCAGGTCAACGTAAGAGTGAGATGAGGGACCTAGAGCACAAAATTTAAGGAGGAATTCACTTTCAAGGTTGTGTAAGTCATTCACTTTGTGTATATTTCTGCATTCTTTCTCTGTTCAAAGGATCTATTTGCCTACTTTTATGTCAGTACCATACTGTCTTGATTACTGTAAATTTATAATAAATCTTTTTTTAATGTGATAATGGCATTAATCTTTTATTACTCCTGTGATAATGACATTGATCTTTTCATGAGGACAGAGCCCTCACGGCCTAATCACTTCTTTTTTTTTAATAATAATAAATCTTTAAATCAAATAGTGCTAGGTGCCAAATTTATTCTTCTTTTCCAAAGTTGTTTGGGATATTTTTGGTTCTTTGAATTTCAATATGAATTTTAGAATTGGTTTATCAATTTATGCAAAAAAGCCTCCTAGAATTTTCAGTGTTATTGCATTGAATCTGTAGATCAATTTTGAATCTTTTGACCCACTATCAAGGGAAATCGCCACTTATTTAGGTTTTCTTTGTTTCCTATCAGCAACATATTATAATTTTCAGTAGTCTTGGAGCTCTTCTGTCAGGCTTATCTATAAGTATTTCACATTTTTGACACCTTTGTAAATGGTATTTTAAAAAAGTTAACTTATTCATTGTTGGTATTTAATAAATAGAAATATAATTAATTTTTGTAAGTTGAACTTCCATATAATTAGTTATAGTAGTTTTGTTTTGTGAAATCTATTTGATTTTCTATATTGATGATTATGGTATCTGAAAATAAAGCATTCTTCATTCCTTTGAAGACTGGAATAAAGAGTTACCTCTTATTTTTCTTGTCATTATCTGCAAACTCCAGTGAGTCAGCATTAAAAAACACACATTTATTATCTCCCAGTTTCTGTAGGTCAGGAGTCTGGACATGTCTTAGTGAGATTCTCTGCTCTGGGTTTCATGAGGCTACAATCAAGGTTTTGGTTGACTGTATTTTCACCTGGAGAATCAACGAGGGAAGAATATGCTTCCAAGATCATTGAGTTTGTTGGCATAATTCATTTCCTTGCAATGCATGGCTAAGGGCCTTTGTTTCTTAGTGGTTGTCAACAGAAGGTGGCCCCCAGGTCTTAGAGGCCACATGCAGTTTTTTTACCATGTGCCTATCTCCATAGGCAGTTGGTAACATGTCTGTTTGCTTCTTTAAAGCTAGCAGGAGAATCTCACTTACCCGCGTCTGGTTAAGACAGAGACTTTTATAGCACAATGTAATAATAGGAGTGGAAGCCCATCATCTTTGCCATATAACATGACCTGATCAAAGGAGTAATATCCCATTGCCCTTGTCATATTCTATTGGCTAAAAGAATATCATGTGTTCCATCCACACTAACGGGCAGAGGATTATGAAGGACATAAAAACAAGGAGTAGAGAACATGGGAACTGTATTAAAATTTTCCCTGCCACATAAAAATCCTAAAATAGTGTACTGTCATTTTCCCCTCTTGATCCTTTTGCAAATGTTATCTATTTTACTTTTTATATGGTATAAACCTCATGCTACATTGTAATTATTTTTGTTTAAAGAGTCTACTTTTAGAAATAATAAACTAGTAAGAAATAAATATATATGTACCCACACAGTTACTATTTCCAGTGCTTTTCATTCTTTAGTACACATCCATATTTACAGACACACATATACACACACACACTTGAAGGACTTCCTGTAAAATTTGTTTAATGCAGGTCTGATGATGATTAATTCTTTCAGCTTTCTTGTGTCCTAAAATGTTATTTATCCTTCTTTTTTGAAACATATTTTGGTGGCTGGGTATAGAATTCTAGAGTCACTTTGTTTTTCTTTCAATGCTTTAAAGGTGCTGCTTTACTGTCTGCTAGATTTCCTGGTTTCCGAGGGGAAATTATTTATCATCCTTATCTGTTTTCCTCTACAATAATGTGTCCCCTCCCCGTGGCTCATTTTGAGAGTTTCTTTTTATCATTTACCTTGATTGATTTTATTATGGTGTGCCTTAGTGTGTTTTTTCATGTTCCTTGTGCTGGGGTGTGTTGAGATTCTTGGATCTGTGGGTTTATAGTTTTCACCAGTTCTGGAAAGTTTTCCACCATTATTTCTTCAGATATTTTGTTTGTTTTGTCTTTCCTCCTCTTCCAAAACACCAGTTACATGTATATAGGCTTCTTTAAATTATCCCACAACTCAATGATATTTCTCATTTTATTTCCATTTTTTCCTCTCTGCATTTCATTTTGGAAAGTTTCGATTTATGTATTTTTGTGTTATCTTTTATTTTGAGATGTCTAATCTGTTGTTAGTCCCATGCACTGTATTTTTTAACACAAACATTGTAGTTTACATTTCTGGAATTTAGACTTGTGTCTTTTTAATATCTTCCATTTCTCTAGCTAACATGTTCAGTGTCTCCTTTATCTTTTTGAACATATGGAATACAAGCAAATTGACTGTTTTAATGTTCTTATCTACTAATTTTACCATCTGTGTCAGTTTTGTATCTGTTCTGTTTGGCTGTGTTTTCTCCTTATTATGGGTAGTATTTTCCTGCTACATTTTTCTTCTTGTAATTTTTTGATTGGATGCCAAGTGTGAATTTTGACCTGTAGGTGCTGTATATTTTGCATTGCTATAAATATTCTTGAGCTTTGTTCTAGGATGCAGCTAAATTGCTTGGAAAAAGGATGGTACTTACAGATTTTGCTTTTAAACATTGTTAGGTAGACAAGAGCAACATTTAGTCTAGGGTTCATTTTTTTCACTACTGAGGCAAGACCCTTCTGAATATTTCTCTCTATGTCCCATGAAATATGAGGTTTTCCACTCTGGCTGGTAGGTACAGGAATTATTTCTTGTCCTGTGTGAATATCAGGTACTATTTTCTATAATCCCTTCAGGTCCTTATATGCACAAACCCATCAGCTCTGAGCTAAACAATGGATAAGGACTCTCTGTAGATCTCAGTTCTTTGTCTGTAGAGCTCTCTCCTCTCAGGTACACTGCCCTGTGAATTTTAGCTACCTTGGCTTCCCAGGACTTCCATCTCCATCTCCTCAACTCAGGGAGAATGCTTGGATTCTGGGAAATGCCTGAATTTCTATCCCTTGCAGTTCACCCTAGTACCTTTTCTGGTCAGCAAGATGGAGCAATTGTTGGGGTCATCTCATATGTTTTTCAACTTTCAGGGATTAGTACCCTTTGTTGCATGATACCTAACGTCTTGAGAACCATTGTTTCATATATTTTGATGTTTTTTAAGTTGTGTCAAGCGAGATGATAAATTTGGTCTCTGTTACTCTTTCCTGTTCAAAAGGAAAATTACAAGTATTTATTAATTGCACACTGTTGAGGGATTTTCTAGATATCTTTCAGTTATTTATTTCTAATTTAATTCTGCTTGGTCATAGAACATATTTTGTCTGATTTATCCAAATCTTAAATTTGTTGAAGTTTGACTTATCAACCAGAAGTATGGTAGTATATCATGATAGAAGTTTCATGTGTACCTGAAAATGTTTATTCTGCTGTTGTTGGGTGGTGTATTCTCTATAAATCAATTATGATAAGTTGGTTAATAGTATAACTGAAGTCATCTATGTACTGTATGTGTTTATTTCCCTGTACTTGTGAAAGGAGTATTGAAATCTCCAACCATAAATGTGGATTTGTTTATTTCACTTTAAGTTCTATATTTGCCTCATCTATTTTGAATCTCTGCTGTTAGGTACGTACACATTTACAATTTTTGTCTCCTTGGTGAAGTGACCCTTTCATAATTATGTAATGGCCCTTTTCATCATTATTAATATTGTTTGTTTTAAAGTTTACGTTCTCTGATATTAATATAGTCATTCCAGTTTTCTTTTTTCATATTTGAAAATAACTTTATAAAGGTATGATTTACATACCACAAAATGTATCCATTCAAGTGTACAATTCAATGGTTTAGTAAATTAATATAGTTGTGTAGCCTTCACCACTACCTAATTTTACAATATTTACCTCCCTCTTAAAAGTCACACGCCTTAGCAGTCATTCCCCATTCCTTCTTATCTGTAGCCCTAGGAAAACATTACTCTAAGTTTTGTCTCTATAAATTTGCCTATTGTGACATTTCCTATAAAGGGAATCTTAATATATGTGGATTTTTGTGAATGGATTCTTTTACTAACATGTTTTCAAGATTCACCTATATTGTAGTATGTATATGTCCCGGATTCACTTTTTATTGGCAATAAATATTTTATTTTATGGACATATATTTTATTTATTCCATTATTAGTTGATTGACATTTGGACTGTTTCCATTTTGGGTTGTTGTGAATAGTGCTACTATGAACATTTTTGTGCAAATTTTTGTGCAGGTATATGTTTGATTTCTCTTGGGTAGATAACTAGCAGGGGAATTTCTGGGTCAAATAGAACTATATGGGTAATATTTGGAGAAATGTCACACTGTTTCCAAAGTAGCTGCACCATTTCCCCATCCCACTAGCCCTGTATAAGGGACTCAATTTCTCCATATTCTTGCCAATGTTCGTTATTTTCTGTCTTTTTGATTATAGCCATTCTGGTGGGTGTGAAGTGGTATCTCATTTATTATTAATGACTCATGGTAGTGAGATCTTTTCATGTGTTTGTTGGACAATTGTGTATCTTCTTTAGGGAAATGTCTATTTAGAGCCTTTTTTCATTTTCATATTACATTGATTTGTCTTTTTATTATTGAGGTACGTGTTCTTTATAAATATTGGATACAAGTCTTTGATCAGATATACTTTTCAAATATTTTCTCCCTTTCTGTGTGATGTCTTTTCACTTCCTTAATGATATCATTCACAATACAAAGGGTTTTTTTTTTAATTTTGACGAAGTTCAATTTATCTTTTTTCTTTCGTCACTTGTACTTGGTTTTATATTAAAGAAACTACTGGTTAATACCAAAGTTATGATTTACTCTTAAATTTTCTTCTTAAAATTTTATAGTTTTAACTCTTATGTTTATGTATATGATTCATTTTGAGTTAATTTTTGTTTATGGTATGAGGTAGAGGCCCAATTTCATTCTTTTGTATGTGGATATTCAGTTGTCTGATCACCATTTGTTGAAGAGGCTATTCTATGCCCATTACTTTGTCTTGATACTCTTGTCGAAATCAATTGACCATACATGTAGGGTTTATTCCTGGACTCTCAATTCTATTCAGTTGATTCATATATTTATCACCGTATAAGAACCAAACTCAAGGCCATAAATATATCCATCACCTCCTAAAGTTTCATTCTGCTTCTTTCATTATTACTTTTTTTGTGGTAAAAACACTTAATATAAGATCTACCCTCTTTGTAAAGTTTAAATATACAATGTATTATTGTTAGCTATAGGCACCATGCTATGTACTGGATCCCCAGATGTATTTATCTTGCATAACTGAAACTTTGTATCCTTTGACTAACATCTTTTCATCCCACCTCCTCCAGCCCCTGGCAATCACCATTCTCCTTTGTGATTCTGTGAATTTTACTATTTTAGAATCCATGTATAAGTGAGATCATACAGTATAAGTCTTTCTATACCTGGCTTATTTCACTTAACATAATGCCCTCTAAATCCACCTGTGTTGTTATAAGTGACAGGATTTCCTTCATTTTTAAGGCTGAATAGTATTCCACTATAAGTATATACCACAATTTCTTTTTTATTGTAAACAATGTTGCAATGAACATGGGAGTACAAATGCCTCTTTGATATTCTGATTTCAATATCTTTGGATATATACCCAGAAGTAGAATTGCTGGATCCTATGATGCTTTTATTTTTGACTTTTGGAGGAACTTCCATGCTGTTTTCTTTAATGGATCTACAAATTTACATTCCCACCAATAGTGTATAAAAGTTCCCTTTTTTCTACATCATCAACAACACTTGTTAAATTCTTTTTTAATAATAGTAATTCTAACAGTTATGAGATGATATCTCATTGTGGTTTTAATTTGCACTTCCCTGATGATTAGATTTCCCTGATGATTAACGATGTCATGCATCTTTTCATATACCTGTTGGTCATTTGTGTGTCTTCTTTTGAGAAATGTCTATTCAGGTACTTTGTCCATTTAAAAATCAGATTATTATCATTTTTATAATTTGCCATTCAGTTGTACGGGTTTCTTGTATATTTTAAATATTAACCTCTTATCAGATACATGGTTTGCAAATATTTTCTCCCATTTTGTAGGTTGCTTTTTCGTTTTGTTGATTTTCTTTTTTATTACTGTGCAGAGGTTTTTACTTTGATGTAATCATGCTTGTTTATTTTTGCTTTTGTTGCCTGTGCTTTTGGTATCATATTCAAAAATAATTGCCAAGACCAATGTTAAGGAGCTTTTTCCTTATGTTTTCTTTTAAGAATTTTATAGTTTCTGATCTTATGTTTAAGTCTTTAATCCATTTTGAGTTTATTTTTGTGTATGATGTAAGATATGGGTACAATTTAATTCTTTTGCATGTGGATATTCACTTTCTCCAACATCATTTATTGAAAAGACTATCTTCTCCCCATTTCATATTTTTGGCACCTTTGTCAAAAATTAGTTGACCATATATGTGTGGGCTCATTTCTGGGACCTCTATTCTGTTCTACTCTATTCTATATGTTTATTTTTATGCTAGTACCATATTGCTTTTATTTCTATAGCTTAGTAATATAATTTGAAATCAGGAGATGTGATGCCTCTAGCTTTGTTCTTCTTCTTCGAGTTTGCTTTGGTTATTTGGGATCTTTTGTGGTCCAAATGAGCTTTAGAATTGTTTTTTCTATGTTCTCTAAATGACATTGGAATTTTGTGACTTTTTTAAGGGATTGTATTGAATCTGTAGATTGCGCTGAATAGTATGTGCATTTAAACAATTCTAATTCACGAACACTGGATATCTTCCATTTATTTATGCCTACTTTAATTTCTTTCATCAATGTTTTATAGTTATCATTGTAGAGATCTTTCACATCTTTGGTTAAATTTATACCTAAGTATTTTATTATTTTTGATGCTATTGTAAATGAGATTCTTTTCTTAATTTATTACTTGAATAGTTTATTGTTAGTGTACAGAAACATAACTGATTTTTATGTTGATTTTTTTATTCTGCAAATTTACAGAGTTTGTTTATTAGTTCTAAGAGTATTTAGTGAAGTCTTAAGAGTTTTCTATGTATAGGATCATGTCATCTGCAAATAGAGACAATTTCAGTTCTTCATTTCTGATGTGGATGACTTTTATTTATTTTTTCTTGCTTAATTATTCCACTTAGGACTTCCAGTACTTTGTTAAACAGAAGTGGCATCTTTGTCTTGCTCCTGATCTTAGAGGAAAAGCTTTTAGCTTTTCAATGTTGAGTATGCTGTTATCTGTGGGCTTGTTATAAATGGCCTTTATTATGTTGAGGTACATTTCTTCTGCACCTAATTTGTTGAGAATTTTTATCAAGAAAGGATGTTGAATTTTTCCAAATGTTTTTTCTGCGTCGGTTGAGATGATCATATGATTTGTTTTCTTCATTTTCTTAATTTGGTGTATCATGTTTGTTGGTTTGTATATGCTGAACTATCCTTGCATCCCAGGGATATATCCCACTTGATTTATAATGTATAATCCTTTTAATGCATTGTTGAATTTGGTTTGCTAGTATTTTGTTGAGGATATTCACATCTGTATTCATCAAGATATTAGCCTGTGACTTTCTTTTCTTGTAGTGCCCTTGTGTGCCTTTGGTATCAGGGTAATGCTGGCCCTGTAGAATGAGGTCAGAGGTATTACCTCTGCTTCATTGTTTTGGGAGAATTTGAAAAACATTGGCATTAATTTTTGTTAAATGTTTGGTAGACTTTACCATTGAAACCATGTGGTCCTGGGCTTTTCTTCGCTGGGAATTTTTTTTTTTTAGACAGAGTCTCACTCTGTTGCCCTGGCTAGAGTGCCGTGGCGTCAGCCTAGCTCACAGCAACCTCAAACTCCTGGGCTCAAGCTATCCTCCTGCCTCAGCCTCCCGAGTAGCTGGGACTACAGGCATGCGCCACTATGCCCGGCTAATTTTTACTATATGTTTTTAGTTGGCTAATTAATTTCTTTCTATTTTTAGTAGAGACGGGGTTTTGCTCTTGCTCAGACTGGTCTCGAACTCCTGACCTTGAGCGACCCACCCGCCCCAGCCTCCCAGAGTGCTAGGATTACAGGCGTGAGCCACCATGCCTGGCCTGCTGGGAAATTTTTGATTGCTGATTCAAGCTCCTTGTTTGTTATCGGTCTGTTCATATTTTCTGTTTCTTCATGGTTCACTCATTGTAGGTTATATATTTCTAGAGATTTATCCATTTCTTCTAGGTTAAACAATTTGTTGGTGTGAAATTGTTCATCGTGATATTTTACCTCCTTTGTATTTCTGTGGTATCAGTTGTAATGTCTCCTTTTTCATTTGTAATTTTATTTATTTGAGTGATCTCTTTTTCTTAGTCTAGTTAAAGGTTTGTCAATTTCATTTTCTTTTCAAAAAAGCAAATTTTAGTTTTTTCAATCTTTTCTATTGTTTTTCTAGTTTCTATTTTATTCATTTCTGCTCTAATATTTATTATTTTTTTCCTGCTGCTAACTTTGCTCAAGAAGACTGAAATTATAACAAGTATTTTTTCTGACCACGATGGTATGTTTTTCAAAGCCTCTTATGGGCATCTCATCCTACAACTTTTCCTTTTAAATTATAGTTGGCCCTCCATATCCATGGGTTCCATATCTGTGGATGCAACCAACTACAGATAAAAAATATTAGGGGAAACAAAAGTTCTATAAAGTTCCCGAAAGCAAAATTTGGATTTGCTGTATGTCAAGTATTACATTAAATCCACGTGAATTAAGTGATATGTAGGCATTGTATTAGTTATTGTAAGTAATCTGGGGATGACTTAAAGTATATGAGAGGATGTTCATAGGTTATATGCAAATATTCTGCCATTTTATATAAGGGACTTGAGCATCTGTGAATTTTGATATCAGCAGGGGTCCAATCCCCTATGGATATGAGGAAGAATTGTATTTGGTCTTCTCTGTCTGTTCTCACCATCTCAGGAAGCTGTAATGTTAAACAATTGTCACTGACAGCTTTTCAGAAATGCCCCTAGAGGGAAACCTGTTTGCACTGGGGGAGCCCTAAGTTAGGCAGGTCACGTGAAGACAAGTGCTGTGAGTAAATGTTCCAGGGAGCTACCAGACAGGTGAAACAATGACAATTCTCTGGGAATAGTTCTTTTAGGGTTCACCAGATCTGTTTTGCCACCTCCAAACTAGTTGATAGCTTGTTGGTTTTTATCTTGTGTTCAGGGATGTTGGTCTGCAGAATTACTGCATAGCTGGGAAGAGGGAGATCGGATTAGGTTAAGTTAAAACCCCTACAAAACTTGCTGTTCTTACTGAGAGTCACTCAGTTTTATTAAATAAATGTTTTTTGAATTGCTGTACACCTTAGCTTAATTTCCAAATTATCAATTCTGAATTCAATATTGATTCTGAATTCTATTATTGATTCCGAATTCAGAAAATTTTGATGCTGACTACGTTTGCCTATGTCCTTGTTGTTTTATGAAGGATTGGATGTTTAAAGGTCCTAACTCCACCACTTGCTCTGACCCATACTATTAGCTTTTACATTTCGGACATTGCTCCCTTCTGATTTAATTTTTGTGTATAGTGTGAGGCAAGGATCTTTTTTTTTTTTCATCCACACTGCTATTCAGTTGACTTTGAATATATATATATATATGCTCTCTAAAAATCATCTTTACTGAAGTATAAGTTATATAGAATCAAATGATCCCACTTTACATGTCCAGTTAGATGGTATGAATTAATCTATTCATTTAACTACTGTCATACAGAGGGTTTCCATCATCCCCAAAAGTTCCCTTATGTCCTTTTGCAGTGACTTCTCTCTCATATCCAGTTACAGGCAGCCACTGATCTGCGTTCTATCATGATAGATTCATTTTTTCTGTTCTGGAAATTCATGCAAATGAATCAGACAGTATATACTTTTTTGTGTGAGTACTGTTTTTTTTCAGCATACGTTTTGAAATTTATTCTTTTTTTGTTGAGTGTATCAGTAGTTCATTCCTCCTTATTGCTGAGTGACATTTTATTTTATAAAGATACCACAATTTGTGTACTAATTTACCAGTTGGTTGACTTTTCAGTTGCTTTTGGTTTTTGGTTATTATGAACAAAGCTCCCTTAAATATTTACGTACAGGTCTTTTTGTGGTCATTAGCTTTCATTTATTTAGGATAAATGCTTAGTAAAAGAATTGCTGGCTCATATGATAAGTAGTGTGACTAACTACCCTAGAGATTTATTGCTCCAGATTTAGCATTGAAAGTCTCATGTCCCAAGGAACCTCTAAGTCCTAAGAAAACTGGGACAGTTGGTGACAGTAATAAATGTATTTTGACCTTACCAGAAACTGCCAAACTGTTTTCCCAAGCGGCAGCATCATTTTGCATTTTCATAAGGAATGTATGAGAATTCCAGTTATTCCAAGCACAAGGTGTTTGTTGCAAGTTTTTGTTTGTTTTTGTTTTGCTTTGTTTATAAACTAAAACCATTCTGGCAGGTGTGCAGTGGATGTCATTACAGTTTTAACTTGCATTCCATTGAGAAGTAATGATTTTGAGAATCTCTGCTTATTAATCATTTGCATACATTCTTTTGTGAAGTATTTGTTCAAATGATTTGCTTATTTAAAAAATGAGTTTTCCATGACCTAGCGATAGTGAATTGTGCTGCCATAAACATTCGGGTGCAGATGTCTTTATCATAGAATGTCTTGTGCTCTTTTGGGTAGATGCCTAATAATGCTATTGCTGGATCAAGTGGTAATTCTAATTTTAGCTCTTTAAGGAATCTCCAAATTCTTTTCCACAAAGGTTGCACCAATCTGCAATCCCACCAACAGTGTAAGAGTGTCCCTATCTCTCCACATCCTCGCCAGAATTTGTTCTTTTTAGCTATTGTGAATGGTACTGAGTCTTTAATTTGACTCTGAGCTAGACTGTTACTGGTGTATAGGAATGCTACTGACTTGTGTACACTGATTTTATAACCTGAGACTTTGCTGAATTATTTATCAATTCCAGGAGTCTCTTGGTGGAGTCTATGGAGTTTATCTTCAGGAAAAAATGATAGTTTGACCTCCTCTTTCCTGATTTGGATACCCTTTATTTCTTTCTCTTGCCTGACTGCTCTGGCTAGGACTACCAGCACTATGTTGAACAGAAGTGGTGACAGTGGGCACCCTTATCTTGTTCAAATTCTTAGAATGCTTTCCACTTTTCCCCATTCAAGATGATGTTGGCTGTGCATGTGTCATAAATGGTTGTTGTAACACTGAGATATGTTCCTTCTATGCCAAGTTTGTTGAAGGGTTTTTATCATGAGATGGTGCTGGATTTCATCGAATGCTTTTTCTGCATCTATAGCGATGATCATATGGTCTTTGTTTTGATCATATGCTTCTGTTTATGTGGTGAATCACATTTATTGGCTGACATATTGAACCATCCCTGCATCCCTGGATGAAGCCCACTTGCTCATGGTGGATTATTTTTCCATTGTGCTATTGAATTCGGTTTGCTAGGATCTTTTGAGAATTTTAGCATTTATATTCATAAGGGCTAATGGCCTGTAGTTTTCCTTTTTTGTTGTGTCTTCCTGGTTTTGATATCAAGATGATACTGGCCTTGTAGAATGAGTTGGGGAGGATTCCCTCCTTCTCAATGTTATGGAATACTTTTTGCAGTATGGGTACCAGCTCTTCTTTGTAGGTCTGACAAAATTCAGCAGTGAATCCTTCTGGTTCTGGGGCTTTTTTTGTTGGAAGACTCCTTTATTACTGCTTCAATCTCATTGCTTGATACTGATCTGTTCAGGAGTTCTATTTCTTCCTGATTGACTCTTGGGAGGTTGTGTGTTTCCAGGAATTTGTCCATTTCCTCTATGTTTTCAAATTATGCACATAGAGATTTTCATAGTATTTATAGATGATATTTTGTATTTTGGTGGTATCAATTGTAGTATCTCATTTTTCATTTCTTATTGAGCTTATTTGGGTCCTTTCTCTTCTATTCCTGGTGAAGTTAGCATGAGGTCTATCAATTTTATCTTTTCAATGAATCAACTTTTTTTCACTGATCCTTTGTATTATCTTTTCTGTTTTCCATTTCATTTAGTTTTGCTCTGACCTTAGTTGTTTCTCTTTTTTTGATGGCTTTAGGTTTGGTTTGCTTTTCTAGTTCCTTGAGATGTGTCATTGGATTGTTAATTTGTGATATTTCTGTCTTTTTGATGTAAGTATTTAAAGCCATGAATTCTCCCCTTAGGACTCCTTTTGCTGAATCCCACAGATTTTGATTGCTTGTGTCCCCTTTGTGGTTCAGTTTGAGGAATGTTTTTATTTCCATCTTAATTTCATTATTGACCCAATAATTTTTCAGAAGCAGGTTGTTTCATTTCCATGACTTTGTGTAGACTTCAGTGTTTCTCTTGGAGTTGATTTCTAGTTTTACTCTATAGTGGTTTGAGGAGATATATGGTATGATTTCTATTTATTTGAGTTTGTTAAGACATGTTTTGTGGCCTAAGATATGATCAATCTTGGAGAACATTTCATGTGCCTATGAGAAGAATGTATATTCAGTAGTTTCTGGGTTAAATGTTCTGAAAATGTCTGTTAGGCCCAATTATTCTAGAGTCTCATTTAAGTCCAGTATTTCTTTATTTTCTGCTTGGGTGATCTGTCCGGTTCTATTAGTGGGGTATTAAAGTCCCCAGTAATTACAGTGCTACTGTTTGTCACTTTGCTTAGATACAGTAGGGTTTGCTTTATGAATCTGGCATTCCTGTGCCAGGTGCAAAAATATTTAGGATTGTTATGTCTTCTAGTTGAATTGTTCCCTTTACCATTATATAATGACCATCTTTGTCTTTCTTGACTGTTGTTGATTTAAAGTCAATTTTATCTAAGAATGGTTACACCTGCTTTATTTTGGTTTCCATTTGCATGTAATATACTCTTCCATCCCTTCACCTTGAGTCAGTTTGAGTCCTTGTGGGTTAGACGTATTTACTGGAGACAGCAGATAATTGGCACAAAAATTGAGACATAGACCAATGGAACAGAAGACAGAACCCAGATATAAAACCATCCACACACAGCAACTGTTCTTTGACAAAGCAGGCAATAATATACACTGGGGGAAAGAAGTCCTATTCAATAAATGGTGCTGGGAAAACTGGATAGCCACATGCAGAAGAATGAAACAGGATCTATTTCTCTCAGTACTCACAAAAATTAATTAAAGATGGATAAAAGACTTAAATGTAAGGCATGAAATCATAAGAACTCTAGAGGAAATGTTGAAAAGTCTTCTAGATATTGTCCTAGGCAAAGAATTTATGAAGAAGAACTCAATGGCAATTACAACAACAACAAAAATAATTAATGGGACTTGATTAAATTAAAAAGCTTCTACACAGCCAAAGAAATAATCAACAGAGCAAATAGGTTGTCTACAGAATGGAAGAAAATAGATTGTCTACAGAGCTGTAGGTTGTCTACAGAATGGGAGAAAATATTCACAAGCTATTTACCCAATAAAAGACTAATAACCAGAATCTACAAAGAACTCAAGCAGATCAGCAAGAAAAAAAATCCCATTAAAAAGTGGGTAAAAGACATGAACAGAACCTATTCCAAAGAAGATAGACAAATAGCCAATAAACATAAGAAAAAATGTTCAACACCACTTATCATCAGGGAAATGCAAATTAAAACCACAATGAGATATCACCTCATTCCAGTTAGAATGGCTTTTATTAAAGAGTTCACTAACAACAGATGCTGGCATGGATGCAGAAAGAAAGGAATGCTTATACACTGTTGGTGGGACTGCAAATTAGCACAATCTCTATGGAAAACAGCATGGAGATTCATCGAAGAACTAAAAGTCAACCCACCATTTAACCCAACAATCCTACTACTGGGTATTTACTCAGAGGAAAAGAAGTCTTTTTATCAAAAAGACACCTGTACACATATGTTTACTGCTATACAATTTACAACTGCAAAGCTGTGGAATCAACCCAAGTGCCCATCAATTCATGAGTGGATTAACAAAATGTGGTATAATGGTACACATATACTATGGAATGCTACACAACCATGAAGAAAGATGAATGAAGGCCTTTTGCAACAATCTGGATGGAACTGGAGACCATTATCCTAAGTGAAATATCTAAAGAACAGAAAAACAAACATTGCATGTACTCTATTAAATTGGATGAGCACACATGCACAATAGAAAGTAAAACTCAGTGGAAATCAAGCAGTGGGGAGGAGGGAGTGAGCCAAAACCTACCTAACAGGTACAATGTGCCCAGGGTGATGGCACACCTACAACCCTGACTCAAGCATAACAAAACTGATACATGTAATCAATAAAAGTGGTACTCCCATAATATTTTGAAATAACAAAAAATAAAAAAATTAATGTTTTAGCTTAGAAAATTAGCAACATGAAATATACAGCCTACATTATAAAAACTATTTTGTTTATAGTTTGTTTCCTCCTGTTCTTCAGTTATTTCTGCCACTTTATTGGGCTTCTAGATGTTTTTCTGAAACTGTCATTTTTATTAATTGAGTATATGTTATTATGGACCCAGATTTTATACAGAAGTGACCCAAACTGTTACATTATTTTTGTATTTTAGAATGTGAAGGCATCTTGGGCAGGGACTTCAATATTAGAAGTAAATATGAAAACTATATCTAAAACACAAGGTTCAAATAAAATTTAATATTCCACTTAATTCTAAAACATGTTTTTAAAACAGCTTTGAAATAATTCATATACTATAAAATTCACCTGCTCTAAATGTACAAATTCTATGGGTTCTGGTATATTCACAGAACCGTACAAGTGTCACCATAATTTTAGAACATCTTTATCACCCCAAAAAGAAAACTCATACCTATAAACATTCACTCCTCATTACACATCCCACTGCCAGACCTAGGCAACCATTAATCTATTTTCTGTCTGTATAAATTAGCTTATTCTGGACATTTCATGTTAATGAACTCATACAATATGTGGTTGGTTGTGACTGGCTACTTTCCATCAGTATGTTTTTAAGATTCAGCCATGTTATATGTAGCATGACTCAGTACTTCCTTTGTTTTTATTGCTGAATTCCATTGACTGAATATATATTTTTTATTTACCCATTATCAGGTGATGGACTTTTGTATATCATGAATAATAATACTAAGAACATTCATTTGTGTACAAGTTTTTGCATGGACACGTATTTTCTGTGCTCTTGGATGTATACCTAGGAATGGAATTGTTGCATCACCTGGTAACTATGTTTAATATTTTGGGGAACTGCCAAACTGCTTTCTTCCATGGTGGCTATACCATTTTATATTCCCACCAGCAATACATGAGTTTTGCAAATTCTCCATATCCTCACCAACATTTGTCATTGTCTGTTTCAAAACATGTACTTCTAATACCTATAATTTCCCTGGTTACATTATTCCCTATTAATATCAGTTGCTGTGCTCTGTTGTTCTTTCCAGGGAAAATTCCTCTGTTGTCAAGTAATTCTATAAAATAATTTTTAAACGAAACAAAATTTACAGAATCCATGATTATCTTCAAAGTGTATTGCTTAATTCCCACTCTGACCTAATTACTATCCTTTCTTTATTACTTTAATATGACTTTTCATAATATAAACTGCCACTAAGGTAATTCTTAGCTTAATGTGACAGGCATTTATGTGATGAGAATGAAATTATAAATTTTGCCATGTTCAAAGACTTCCCTCTTTCTCCAACCTATTAAGATAGTTCTGTAACTCAGAGTTTCTTATTGATACCCACGACCCATCAGTGAATCATAAAATCAACTGGGTAAGTCATAATCAAAAATTTTAGCTGCATTGATTGCTTTGGGGGTCTTCTTCAAGAATTCTTTGCCTAGACCGATGTCTGAGAGGGTCTTCCCAACATCCTCTTCTAGGATCCTTAAGGTTTCCTGCCTTAGGTTTAGGTCTGTTAACCATCTTGAGTGTATTTTTGTG
>CAUYRT010056703.1:0-26823 GCA_963574885.1 Lepilemur ruficaudatus | reverse complement strand
ACTGGGAGACTCCTTTAACAACAGACTGCAAAGCAAAAATAAATTTTAACAATCCCCCTCAAATGCAGGCGAGGTTTTTTTGTTTTTTTTTTGAGACAGAGTCTCACTTTGTTGCCCGGGCTAGAGTGAGTGCTGTGGCGTTAGCCTAGCTCACAGCCACCTCAAACTCCTGGGCTCAAGCGATCCTCCTGCCTCAGCCTCCCGAGTAGCTGGGACTACAGGCATGTGCCACCATGCCCGGCTCATTTTTTCTATATATTTTTTAGTTGGCCAATTAATTTCTTCCTATTTATAGTAGAGACAGGATCTTGCTCTTGCTCAAGCTGGTTTCGAACTCCTAACCTTGAGCGATCACCCACCTCGGCCTCCCAGAGTGCTAGGATTACAGGCGTGAGCCACCGCGCCCAGCCGACATTTTTTCAAGTAATCAAACACTGAAGTCAACATCATGGAAAACTAAACAGGCCCCCAAAAAACAGTAGAAAAATACACATACCGCGGTTCTCATTAGACTTCGACGTTGCCAGGAATACTGACGGGGCAAAGCTCCGTGGCCCCGTGAGGATGACTGGGGGGAAGCAGGGGGTGTTCATAAAAGCCCAGTGCTCTTGGATATGATGGTGGTTAATGGAGATTTGTATTGGCAGGAAGTTACAAAATTAAGACTATTACATCACTTTCCAAACTGACGTTTTTTTACTCAACTATTTTCAGGAAGGAAAGGTAAGCGAGTAATGTGATCCATACAGAAACGCAATGAGGGGTTACCTTACGGTAAGAAGAGCGGGGCGTCCACTCCGCCGTATCTACCGAATGCCTCACTTGGGGCTCCAGCCACACACACAGGAGAGCAGGAATCACACTGTGGCCAGAAGAGCAAACGGAACTTCACGAAGGAAGCGTCGTCGGGGTCCACCCATAATTTATCTACCGAGGAAAGTGACACGGCTTCAGGGAAGTAAGGTCATCCCCGGCAGGGGCGAGCACTCAAGGGGATGGGCCAGAGCAGGGCCCGGAGCCTGGAGGACGCCCTGCCCAAAATCCCTCCCTCTGGCCACTGTCAATCAGCACCCGGGGCCAAGAGCCTTGGGGTCAAAGGGGTCTACCTGCAAAAAAGCTGGGGGAGGGGCCTGCAGTGGGTGAGGGCAGCACCTAAGTCCGCTGAAATAGGAATTCTACACAGAGGCTTTCTGCACCAGACACGGCCCCGCCGGCATCAACGGCGAGTTTATCCGACAGTTTGAGGGAAAGTGCCACCAAGCCCACACCTTCCCCTTTCAGAAAATAGAAGGAGGAACACTTCCAAACCAATGTCATGTTGTCAGAATAACCGTAATTCCAAAGTCTGACAAAGGTATTACCAAAAAAAAGGAAATTATAGACCAACATACCTTATGAATTTAAGATACAAATTCTAAACAAAATAGCAACGTAAACCATCAATATGTAAATATATATATCATGAATTAAGTGACATGGCCCAGCATTTTAAGATTGGTTTAAAATTCTGAAAATGTACCCATTCTACCATGTTTGAATAAAGGAGAAAAATCAGACGACTATGTCAATACATGTAGAAAAGCCATATGTCAAAATCCAACTTACTGAGGAATCTTTCTCAGTCCGAGAAAGAAGCCTACAAAACCTACCACAAGCAGTGTTACCCTTACTGGTGGAACACCGGAAGCTTCTCCGTTACTAGGAACGCAGGGTGTCCACTGCCACTGTGTTTACTGAATGTAACAGTGGAGGGCTCTAGGCAATGCAAGGAAAGAAACAGAAGCATGTAGGTCAGAAGGGAAGCAGCACATCGTCTTTATCATGAATTTTTATACAGAAAGTTCTCAGGAAATCACAAAACTACCCCTAGGAACATGCACGTGAGTTTGGCGGAGATCACAGAATATAAGATCAACATACAACAGTCAGTTGTTATGTACCAGCAGCAATCATTTAAAAGTTAAAGTTTTAAGCTGATTTAGAATACCATCAAGAACAAAGGACTCAGAAATTAACCTTGCCAAAGATATGCAAGGTGCTTATGCTGGAAACTACCAAACACTGAAGAAAATGAAATAACCCAAACAGATGCCGAGATAAATCACAGACATGAACTGAAATTCGAAGTGAAGATTCAACCCTCCCAGAATCGATACGTAGATTCGATGACCTCCCAATCAAAATCCGAAAAAGAATTGTTGCAAAAATAAAACCTTAATTCTGAAAGTAACATGCAGAATTAAGACCTAGAAGCCAAAGTTTAAAAAAAAATAAATTTGGAGGACTCATGGGCTCGCATTGCCTGGTTTCAAGACTTATCAAAAAGCTACATAACCGAGCCAGTGTGGGACTAGCAGAGGACAAAGGTCAGCAGAGAACACATCCAGAAATAGACGCGCACACATGTGGTCGACCGATTCCAACAAAGGCACAAAGGTTATTCAACGAAGAAAGGATTTTTTTTTTTTAAATCAATAAATGATGCAAAGACAACCAAGTAACTGTATGGAAAAAATTAATTCTACCTCACAAAAAAGTGATACAAAGTGATTCACATATCTCAACATAAACAACACTATGAAGCATTAATATTAAAAGAAATGATAGGAAAATATTTGTGAAAGGACAGTAGGCAAGTATTTCTTAGAGAGGACACAAAAAAATTGCTTAACAGGGAAAACAAGACAAACTAGACTTCCTCAAAATTAAAAACTCCTAACTCATTAAAAGACACCATTAGGCAGACAAAAATTCAAACTCCACCTGTGAGAAGACAATCATGGTACATACGTCTGACAAAGGACTCGTATCCAGAACCACAATAACCAAAAAAAAAAAAAAAAAAAAAAACCACCCTCGACTTAAAATGGTCCGAAGACCGAAGCAGACACCTCCCAAAGAAAACGCGATAATGGTCAACATGCTGTTCACGGAAAGTCACCAGGAGAGTGCAAATTAGAACCACGGTGAGAGCACGTCTCACCCACCGGAACGGCCACAGTCGTTACAGCCGAGGACGCCAAGCATCGGCAGGAGGCCGGAGCACCAAGACTCTGGGACGTCGGTGATGAAAACATGAAACAACGAAACTTGGGGAAAGTTTTAGCAGTTTCTTATAAACGTACATCCGCCATCCTGTTCAGCAATTCCACGTCCAGGAATCTATTCGAGAGAAAGGAAAACGTGTCCACGAAGAGGCTTGAGCGAGCATCCACAGACGTGACTTACAGGGGCGCGAGGGAACCTTCTGGGGAGCTCTGTATCTCGGTCTGGGTGGCGGTTATACGACTGTACACTTTTGTCAAAGCTCACTGAATTGTACACTTAAAAGCTGACTTTCAACTACGCAATTTGCCTTTTTAAAAATAAGATGTTGAAAACTTAACTGAGCGTTCATACAGTTTTTATGTTATTCTCCAAGTCTTAAATGCGTCTCCCGACATTAACTACACACACACACACACACACACACACACACACACACACACACACTCTGCTGGATGCCCCCCGAAATCCACTTCCTGCTCCTTCCTCCCTCCCAGGTCCCTGCCTATAGCCAGCACGTGACAACCCACCATCCCTGCAGCTAAGTGCAGCCGCAGGACAGCTCCCCAGACAAGGGGATAAAAGAGGAAATACCGGTGTCTACTCTGCAAAGGGCGGTGGCATGGCCTCCTTTCTTTGTCCTCACCTGCAGCTCGCGCCTGGCAGCTGGCCCGAAGGCCCAGGCAAGGACCACAGTCTGGGGACCCCGAGAGGAAAGCTCAGGGGAACCCGAGCTCCTGAGGACCTTCAAGCTACAGGTGCGTCTCCGCAGGCATCAGCTGCACGTCCCCGAGCCGCTACTGGGAGGCTCTGCTCTGACAGCCACGCCTGACCCTGACCCAAAGCTCGTCAGGCAGAAACTCGAAATTAAGGCTCTTCATCTTCATTCGATTCACGTGACCACGATGAGCGTTTAACATCTCTTACAGCGCTTGTGGGTATTTAACTTTTCCTCCCAAAGTTCACTTTGAGTACCTTTACTCTTTTTCCAAAAAAAAAAAAAAAAAGCCCAACACGTAATTCCTGTGATTTATCGTGCAGCTGAACATGCTAACAGACAAAATGACATTTTCCCCTACAAATCATTTGGTGCCTGTGATTTTCTGGACCCTACAGCCAGATGGTTCTCACAGAAACCGAGAAGAGTGCGCTCACACAGTTCAGAAGGTTTGCTCATTTCTTGGTCTTAAAGACGACGGTATTGACCGTCACACGCAGCTCTACAGGAAAAGCCCTGGTGGCGGAGTGAACGCCGGTATTTATTGCCGCGCTCGTGCTCGTTACGGCCCTCTCTGACAGGGGTCCATTAAAATCAATTTTTATGTTTCTTATGCGTTTTCTTTATCTCATGTTCTTGGCGTTGTGTTTATTAGCCGGTCAAGACACACACTGAGCGCAGGAGCGGGTGGTTCTCCCTTCTGTCGGAAATGAGGGGCGCTGCAGTGGGACACAGCTACTCGCGATCAGTGGAGGAGACAGTGACATTTCAAAACAGAACGCTGGGGGCGCTGCAAATGTCCACATTTTTACAATTAGAGAAACACGGTGGAAATTAATCACAGAGAGAAACACGCATCCTCTCAGGCAGGACAGCATCCTAATGTCATGCTAAGAAGGGACCTCCTGTGCCCGTGCTCCGGGCGGGGCCGTCCTCCTCGGCGGCACAGGAGCCAGCGGACTGACAGGGCTCCAGGAAGCAATTCCAGAACACCCCGCAGTCCCGGCCGGAAACTCCCCCGGACGACCCTGAGGAACAGGGGAGGCCGGTCTCGATTACAGAACGCCACGATCAACCCCCCACGTCCCCGCCTCCAAACTTCCAGAGCCGTACGTCAAAGGAGCCGAGTGCTCGGCGCCCCTAAGCGGCCGACCCCCCTATAAATGCGTGCGTTAATCAGACGTCTCAGCCACCAATGAAAGGTTACGTGCCCCGGGCTAATCGGAGATGCGGGATTCCCGGGCAACACCCGCAGAGGCTGGAAACACCAGAACAGCCACAGCAGACTGCTCTGAGAAGGGGGATGCTTGTGGCTGGGGTGTAAGGCCACACGCTACCCCGTGGTCGATGCAGAACACACGGTTCTCGCTTCAGGACACGCCACACGCGGGCGTCGCCGCGGGTTCACACTTACTCAGCTCCAGGCCTCTTCTCGCCGGGAAGCCTTACCCCGTGCAGACCTCGCTCGCAGCCAGACAGCTCGAGCTTCCCCAAAGGGCTGTCCAGCAGCTTGTACTTCAGTTCGCAGGTCTTGTCCATTCTGCCGAGCACCTAGACAGAAGCGGTGTTTAAATTAAATTTAAAAAGTTCAGGTGGAAGAGTGCGGTCACACATAAAGCACATGAGAAGCATCAATTAAGACAAAACAGATTACTACAAAGCTTTTTCCTTGTTCTTGGAAGTTATATAATGTGTCATTTTTACAATATAGTTGCTTTGAAGACAGAAAATTACCACAATTACCCAGAGCAACCAACCAACACTACACCCTCCTATTCCCTTAAATTACTACACCCAGAGCGTTCTAACCTGTCTTAACCAACGCACAGCTGAAGGAAGCTGAGCTGGCAGAGCTCCCTTTAAACAATACCTAAAACTAAGGTGACCCGGCTTTAATGTCAGAACAGTTGCCAGACAATGAAAACAGAAGCCACACTATTTTGAATAAAGTACGCTTATGAATAAAACACCTACGACACAGAAATGCAGTGACACTTAACTCAGCACTTACACAGGGCAGAGGGAGAGGACGAGCAACGTGGGAAGGAAACACTCAGGCCGCGGAGAGCATAGTTAATTTGTATCCAAAGAAACGTACAAACGCACAAGATCTATCCTATAGATGTGTTGTGCTCTCCACGTTACCAATTTCGCTGGATACTAATTCTGGTCAGCAGAGCAAAGGCTGGAGAGAATGCGAGCCTTAAGAGCAGCGAGAAGCCAGTGATAAGGTTTAGACAAATTGGTACTTTACAAAAATCACCCTCCTTCAGGGGGAGGAAAGGGGATGGTGATGGGCAGTGACGACCTGGGCCAGACTGAGCCCTGGACCTCCTCCCGCAGTTCTGAGAGAGGGAGGGTCCGCAGCCCTGCCGGTCACCCTGGTGCAGACGCTTCCCAATCTTCCACGTCTGACCACAACGCCGATGATAAACGCAAACACCTAGAGCCCCCACCCGAGACTCAGAATCTGGGCTGCACCCACCGCCTCTGCCGCTTCGTCCTAGAGGTACCTCAAACGAACTCGTCCAAAACTGCCACCCTGCAAAAACGCTCTCCTACACGTGGCATCCGCAGAGCAGCACCGTCCCCTCCAGCCCTGTTCACGCCCGGCCGCTCTCACGCCGGCACCCTGAGCACTGGGCCTCCTTATTTCCAGCTCCGACGCCCACGCTCTCCTCCCACCACCACGGCTTCACCTGGAGGCCCTCGTGGAGTCTCCCCGGACGTGGGCAAGGCCTTTCCCAGGGCCCGGTTGCACCTGGGCTCTTCCCACTCCCAGCCAACCAGCAGCCTCGGAGCCACGTGGACAAAGGCTTCACAGGCTCAGCACATCAAGGGGCCCGTGCAGGGGCAGCAAACTAGAGCCCACGGGCCAAACCTGGCTCCCCACCTGTTCCTGTGACCAGAGTCCTATTGGAACACAGCCGCACTCACTTCTGACAGTCTCTCGCTGCTTCTGTGCCACGGCGGCAGGGCTGATCCGCTGTGACGGAGGCAGTGTGGCCTCCACGCCCAGAATGCTGACTCTCTGGCCTGCCCGCCCCTGCACGGCTGCGGCCCCGAATCCTGGAGTGTTCCTCAGGTGTCTCTGCGCCCCACAGGCATGTCCCTGCCCTGCCTGGCGTCTCCTGTCCTGTGAAACCCAGTAGCACCACCCCACTTAATCTTTTCCTTGTGCATTCCACGTGCTCCTAACGCTGTGCTTCGGTCCTCTGCCTCTCCTTCCAACAGGCGGGAGAGAGAGGCGCATCCGTGTTCCTTAAAGGGGTCAGGCAACGGCCCCCAAATCACACAGGTGCTTTGAGAGGCTTCACTCCCCAGATTCACTCCTAAGCACTCAGACTCCCGAGCCGCCCTGCACAACATCCCCCGTTCCGTGCAGATTGACGGGGATTTGACGCGGATTCCGTCCAGCGCCCCAGGGAATGGATCTGGGATTTGCTGGGAAACCTAGCCTCTGCCAGAGAGCCTCTCTGCCCACACATCCTCCTCAACCCCCGCCTGCCAGGGCTCCCCACGGCCTCGGATAAAAGCCGAGCTTCCTGAGAGGGCCGAGAGGGCCCTGTGGAAGGAGCCACCTGCCCTCCGCTTCACCAGGCGGGACAGGGACCAGATAAGACGGGAGGTGGACATCGGGCCCCCCACCCACTGGTCCAGTGCTTTGAGAAAGTCCCTCGAACTCAGTGCCGCTCCCTTTTTATCTGTGGGATGGACAGCATCATAAGGCAAGGTCAGCACGGGACGGGAGGGGCTGTAGTGACAGACTTGGGATCCTGAGTGACCTCAGCAGATCGGGGACCGCTGATCTCCCCGCCACCGTCGACATTTTAACCAAAGCTCTTTGTCTTTGATCTCGTCACCTGGAGCACCCTGCCCCTCTCCCCAAAATCTTATCCAAAGCATCAAAATCCTCCCACTCTTCAAAAGCTTCCCCATCTCCCAGCACCCCTCTGTGCCAGTCAGCCGGCCCCGCCCGTCCCGACACCTGCAAACATTTCCCATCACCCTCAGCTGCTCGCAGACGCAGGCGGCTGTCGCATGAGTCACTGTCCCCTTGCAGGTGGCAGGCGTCACACACACAGGAGCTTATAAAACACTTGTTGACTGAGTCATCATTGTGCCCACCGCCCAGGCCAGGTGTCCACGACAGCAGTTCCCATGGTGTTCACAGAAGATACTGCTCAGAGAACAGGGCTCTGGGGGAGAGTGAGAAACCTGGGTGCTCTGTCCACGTCGGGGAAACGCACCCCACACGGCAGTGTGTGGAAAGCTGCAGGCAGCCTCGCAGGAAGAAGCCAGCTTCTGTTTGTGGCCCTCTCCCAAATGCAGTTCCCCACAGAATCACGCTCTCTACGCTACAACCCAGCTCGGGCCGGGCTGGGTCTACGTGTCCGGCAGAGCCAGAGTCGGGGGCGGGGGCTCAGGACTCAGGTCCGGAACGCGACAGGCCGGTGCACCGGCACCAAGCGGCTCTTAACGGCAAGCATCAGAAACCAGTCCCGCTAGTTGGAGCACACAGGTAATTTACTGGAAGGTTATTCTGTGACTCACAGAACTTCTGGGAAGGCTGGAGAAGCAGGCCCACAAGACTGGCCACAACCCAACCCCAGTCGAAATCGAGCCTTAGGAAACACCTGTGGGACAGCCAGGGACGGGAGATGTGGCAGCTGGCACTGTTGCCACTGTTGCCCCTGGAAACAGGATGTGGCAGTCACAGCTACCATCAATCCTCTGCCACCTGCCTCTGTGTGACCTGCTCCCGATCCAGGGCCCAGGCAGGGGCCCAGAGCCCACACTGGGGCCCAGCCAGCGGGCACCTGTGCCCAGTATTAACAGCAGTGCAGAGATGGCCCCAGCAGAGGATGGGTTCACCCGCATCCACCCCACTGCAGACTTTCAGACGAGGGAGCACCCCAACTGGGGTCTGGTCAGACATCAGGTGTCCCCTCCTCTTCCCAAGACTACTGACTCCGCCTGCCTCGCAGTGCCGCTCTGAAGGTCTCACTGGAGACAGCCTGGGCCGGGGCCTGGTGCGCTGTGCACCGTGCACCGTGATGGGCGGACAGGCCTGGTGCTCTGTCCTGTGTGGGCCACACCTCAAGCTCACGGCCAATCCAAATATCAGCCAGAGGGGACACATCGAGTGTTCTGAGAAGGGGCCAGGACTGGAAGGAGGGATGTTCCCACACAGGAGGAAGGAACAGGACCCTGGAAAGCCACCAGGCAGCTCAGCCTTGCCAGCTACTTGGGGAGAAGGCTCCGCCAAGGTCATCAGGCCGAGTCCCAGTGGCTGGCTCTGACCACAGGAGACTGACCTTGGGAGGCCATCGGTGGAGAATACAGTGGAGAAGGGCTTTGAGCCCAACCTGGTGCGCCAAAACAAATGCCCTGACCTGGAGTGACCATCTCTGCACCAAACAGCACCTCTGCCCAGCAAATTCCCAAGGACCTCGGCTCCTCCACGTCTGAGGGGGGCCACAGGGACCTCAGAGCTCCGGCACACCCTGCTGAGCCCTGCGGTGCTGTCCCTGGTGAGAAGCACCACGGCACAGGCCTCACGTCTAGGGGTACCCTCCCCCATCCAGAGCCAGCTCCCCTGGCCAGCAAGGGCCACGGAAGCCACAGCACACGGAATTAGTTGCAACAGAGGGTGCAGGGGTGCCAGGGAGGCTCCATCCAAATCCCCCCAAGAACCAAGCGAGGGGCTCGGCGTACAGCTAGAATAACTGAGGAGTCCAGAGTCTGACTTCGGCAGGAGCGACGACTACCACCTTCCGTGCAGATCCAACCAGCTGGTCGTCGAGGTACGCGGCGTGTGAGGAGCTAATTCCTCAGACTTGCCTAGGTTTAAATAGGATCAAATGACACCCGCCTCACTCTACCTGAACATGCCGACGTGCTGAGCCTCCTCACCTCAGACTGAGCCCATGCAGATGGCCCAGTGCTTTCCGGACACGGCCGGCTGCGCTGTCCTTCCGGGAAGCCTCCGGGTTTTTAAGCCCGTGAGCCACCATTGCTAGTCAAAGATAATGCGCCATAACCCACCGCTGCCGCTGTGCCAGCCAGAGAAGAGCAGCGGTTTTAGCGTGATTTCCTATCAACCTGCCAGCAATGGGACTAGAGATGCCACAGAAACCTGCACGCAACTTTGTTTTCTTACAGACCACCAGACCATTTGGCACCGAGCCTTTCCACAGGCAAATGTAAAGATTAATACTAAGTCCTAACGTGTCATGGACGATGCCACTTGGCGAAGCAGGCGCGTCCGCTGAGAAGCCAGAGCTGAGCCAGCAGGTGTGGTGCAGGCCCCTCGGTGCCAGTGGGCAGGCAGAGAGGTGGGGGTGCCTGCAGACTACATGGGGGCCGTCACAGACACCAGGAGGGACCCACAGAGGCCAGAAATCAGGTGGCCAGAAAAGCGGGGCTTTGACAGCATGGGAAGGCACTGAGGAACGAGACCATCTCAGCTCAGCCGGCCACGATGCCAGCCACGTCTTGGCCAGCAGCAGCAGTGGCCTGAACAGGGCCACAAAGAGCTGTGTGAGGACAGGAGACCCTGTCCCGACACCCCTCGTGGTGACACCACACATGCAGAGAAAGGCGTCAGGACTCACCCACTGTCAGGCTCCAGTGATGAAATCCTGCCAGGATCGTCACCAATTCCCAGTAAGCACCAAGAGAAGGCAGTTCAACTGGTGACGGCCAGGTCCACAGACCCCAGGAAGTACGCTAAGAAGGGGACGAGGCGCAGAAGGCAGAGGCTCGCCGTGGCGTCTGCAAACGCAGCCCTGGCCCGGGCCCCAGTCCAGGGCAGCAGGTCCTCACAGCCTGGCACGGAGCAGGTGACTCCAAACCGGGGCCACCGCCGGGTGGGCAGGCCGGCGGCTACAAAAACTACAGGCGGGAAGGGGTCAGAGCTACATTTGGGGACCACATGGGCAGCTAAGAATTTCTGGAGAAAATGACATCTACGCAGAGAAGTGAATTACAGCCAGGACCTGGCCAGGTGAGAAGCTGCTCGTGGAAACGCCGGCTGAGGCGGGAGGGCCCAGCACCGGAGCTGCCGTGCAGGCGGCGGGGCATGGCGTGCTCTGGGCGGACGGGGGGACGGGGGAGGCTCAGCCGCTTGCAGACTGGCCTTCTCACTGAGAAGCCGGAGTTTCTGACAAGGGAGAAATCCACCTGGTTTGCAGCTGGGCGAAGCACGGACCAGACCCGAGGCCGGGAGTCGCTGCAGAGAGAGTGGGAACGACCCACTGAGGGGTGACGAGGAGCCCCACCGGCGCGGGAGCAGATGGAGACGAAATAGTGGGCCATAAACAGACAGCAACTAACTGTGGAACAAGGACAGAGCATCCCTGACGCTCCGGCCACTGGGCCCAGGTGCTAGAAACTGGAACGAGACAAACGCAGTCTCCTGGGGGGAGAAAAATTACCCACAAAAAGTAATTCGCACTGTACTGCGCTTGCGGCTTTTCTGTTAATCTAAAATTATTCCAAATCCAAGGCTTACTTTTTAAAAATCACTATAATAGGGTGGGACGATTTTAAATATTAATTTTTCTGCATTTTCTAGGTTTCCTACAGTAAGCATGAGTTGATTTTAAAATATTATATTAAAACCCAACAGGTCACATTGTTGACCCAGGTTCGAATGGCGACCGCAAGTGTCCTTCGTTGGCCATGATCTCATCACCTCTGACGTGTGAAACAAACGAGCATCAGTACTTTTCTGAGTGAAACACAAACGCAGGCACGCGCGTTTTGAGTTACAAATAGGGTTTGTGTAAAATGAAGAGACGCGCAAGCAAATCAGACCCCTCGTTTCCATCATGGCGAGAAAAAACTCTCTCTGGATGTGGCCTGAGAGCCCCACACGCGACAGGGCCGCATCCCCCTCTGACCTCACGTCTCACCTGGACCCCAACTCACTCCACCCTTGTTGCCCCTCGGACGACAGCCTCACTCTGGCCTCAAGACCTTCCCGCTGCTGCTGACGCTCCCTGAGCCACTCCTCCCTCACACCTGCCCCGGCGGCCCCATCGCCTAACTCACAACCCCACTCAAATGTCACCTTCTCAGGGAAGCCTAAAAGAGTCATCCTTTCTCGGTTTTATTTTCCTTTATAGCACTTACGTGACATGAAATTACATTAGATATATTTTGTTTGCTATGTGCTGCCTTCGCCAGAATGTAAGCTCCAACACAGGCAGCAGATATGCGACAGTTCTAGCCAATGAGTAAGCAGAAGTCTGCTGAGAATTCTTATTTTAATAAGAAGTTTTTAAAAAAGTCAGATGGCAGTATCCCCTACCCTTTCTTCCTTGACATGGCAGATGTGATGGCTGGAGCTGTGGCAACTATCTAGTGAACATGAGGAAAAGGATAAAAGCATTGAGAGTCCCTGGCCCCAACACTGTGAGCGACAAGGACACCTGCAGGTGTCCACTGCTAGACTCCTACTTGGTGAGAAAAATCAAGCCTAGTTTGTCCTATTTTCCTCAACCCAGAGTATCCTAACTGATCCACTGCTGTATTCATGGCACTTAGAATAGGACCCGGCACTTCACGGGCTCTCAGCAAAGATTTGTTGAGTAAATGGTCTAAGTATAGGAATCACAGAATTATAAATGAGGTGAGAACTCAGAAGGACTCCAGGATTAATGAGAGTCTGCAGCAGCGGCTCTGATGGCCCAAGGAGTCCAGGAGGGCTGCCCAGAGGATGTGGTAAGACAGGAGGGAGAGGAGGGACGGTGGTGGGCAGGTCTGCATGGGCAAAAGCCCTGCTGCTGGGAGGAGCCCTGAGCATCTGAGGACCTGAAGGGGCAGCCCAGTCCAAGCCAGGAGGACCCGTGTCTGAGATGAGGCTGCTGCCACTGCCTCTGGAGCAGTGAGGACCAAGTGTGGGGATGCAAGTAGGAGACACAAGGGAGGATGGTGACCCCAAGCGCACCAAGGCAGGGGAAGGGCGAGGTGTCTGGCGGGCTGTGACCACAGCCACGAGAAGCTAAGATGTGTGCACAAGTTCTCGGGCCGCACACAGAATGTGCTCCGGCTAAAAGTGTGTTGTGCAGCTTTCCCCGCCAGGGAAACAAAACACCCAGCCACCAATTACCCCTAAGCACAAGGCTTACAGCTGCATAACATAGGGGCTGTCCTAGAAATCGGCATCCTTGGGCCTTTCACCTGGAAGCAGCCCTCCCGGGCCTGCGGGAGCTCACCTGGAGTGGGCAGGCTCCGCAGAGCCCCGTCAAAGGAATGCAAGAGGAAACGGGGCCCCCTCAGCCAAACACGCTGGTTTCCAATCTGCCCAAGGTGCAAACCCCAAACGTCTAGGACTTTCAGAATGGGACCAGAGGGTCCTCGGGAGGCTCCAACAGCCCCGTTCTTGGAATAGTTACCAACGACGGCAACGGGGCACGTGCACCTACCGTGAAACTGCACGTCTGGGAGCACCCGGTCTTAGGTACTCACAACACACACGCGGCATCTAGCTGGACTCAGTCCTGTCTGCCTAACCGGCGTGCACGGGATTACACGGCACCACACTTCAGGCACTTACGGGATTCAAGCTCTGGCCCCTCGGCTTCCCCGTTCCCGCCCCTCCCGCAGCGGGAAACCGGGCTCCAGCCTGGCAGCGCCGCGGAGCCAGGCCGGCCGCTCCCGGCATCATCACCGCGGCATCCACTTAAAGTCACAAGAGTGGCTGACATTAATTGGTGGCAGAAAAAAATCGATTTTCATGGCTATTTGGAGACCTCTGAAAAAATGAAGTGGAATTTGTTTCATCTCCCTTTTAACATGAATGGCGTTTAAATAACAATGTTCTGAATTACGCGGTTGGCGCCAGAGGCCAGCTCCCACCGTATTAAAAAAGGAGGAGACCCGAGACAGAAACTGTCTTCTTTTTCCTTTACTGGTAGTGTTCCAGGCCTGCCGCACATGTCTAAAAACCGTCCTTCCAGAACCATCTTTGCTGCTCTGTACCTTTCACTTTTAACCGTTTCCACTCTCAGTATCCTGTGCGACGAAAATGCTCAGAAACAGGCTAAGGGGGAGACACTGCCTGCCTCCTTATAAGCAGTTTACAAACAAGGCCCCCAGAGTCCCCGGCTGCGTGGGCTTTGGGCGGGTTTCTGCCTGGGACGCAGGAGCCTGAGGAAGGCACCGCACCGCATCCGACGGCCTCAGGACCCCCCAAAAAATCCATTATGAAATGAAAACTAGTGTTGAAAACAAGGAATAGGAAAAAAGCATCAGGGACGCACCTTTCGTGGTGAGGACTCACGCTCGGCGCACCTCAAGATCAGGCACAGGGGAATATTTTAATTAAAAAATAACCCACGTGTCAAAACCTTAGAAAAGAGAAAATACTTTACACATGTCATCTAATAATAAACCTGGCCCCAGGAGCGGGCAGAAGGCAGCGGTGGGCTTGACGTCCGCCGAGTGCAAACGCCGAGCGCTAACACCCTGCCCTCAGCGCCCGCTACGCCGGGGTCTCCCCAGTGGCACTCTGCCAGGTGACAGCCAACAAAAGGCAGTCACAGCGTGGCCCAGTTCATTACGCTGTAACAACCGAAAACGGTCCAACCACACTGAAATGGTTTCACCGAACAAAACTGGCACCGCTGCCTGGCGTGTCAAACGGAGAACGGACCCAGAGGTGGCTGTCACAGACCTCGCAGAGCCTGCTGCGGCGCCCTGGCACGCCAGCCACTGAGCAAAAGGGAAACGATCCCCTAAACCTCTGTGAACCCGGCTACGTGCATATACAAACAGAGAAACTCCGCATCAGAATTACGTAAGGAGGCTTTCAACTGAAGACCGCTTCCATCGAAGGCACATTCCACAAGTACTGTGTCCTGCTTGTGTCTCGGCTTACACACCGACTTCCAGGATACGGGATCCGGAACAGGAGGTGTCGCCTGCTTTTACTATCCCACCGTCACCGGGACAGCCGCATGGCAGAGCACCTTTCTGACTGACGGTGCTTTGGTTGTAAAGGATGCTCCAACGACAAGAGCCCTGGGAGCTGGGGACAGAGGGGGAGGAGCCTTTGCAGCAAGGTTCCGGAAGCACCCGAGGCACGCGCGCCAAGCGCTTGGCGTGGTCATCTAAATAACACGCATCGCAGCACCTTATAAGATGGACGTGCGGATGCCTGCGCGTCCCGGTGAGACGCAGCGGGACAGCTCGGGAAGCCTGTCCGCTGGCCTTTAACATGACCACTTCGAGGTATAAACTGGCACTGTCTACATTTGAGGATTGCATTTAAAACAACACCTGTTTTTCCTTTCCAAATTTTTCACGTTGGTGCATACATCGAACTAAACATGAGTAATGCAGGAAGATAAAGGCTTTTCTGTTCCGAAGCTCGAGCACAGTTTAGAATCTGTACGATGGAGCAGGAATTCGTTAGCAAGCAGTTAAAACAACTGCTGTGTGTGTGTGTGTGTGTGTGTGTGTGTGTGTGTGTGTAAAAAAGAAACAGATCACACAGAGAGAAAACTGCCGAAAACTTCTATGTGCAGGGTTTTAACAAATTGCTCAAAAAGTCCCCTGGAACTTCAAGCACTTTTGAAAAATGTTTCCAGATGACAACTACCATTCGCAGAGCCATGCCAACAGTCGAGCTCAGCAACCTCTGAGTCTAACTGAAAACTGATCCCTGATACCAGGACACCGTAAAGAAGGGGCTGTAAGAGTCTTTCGGGAAGCTTACTAGTAACTCTGACCTGTTCCTTTAAAAGCTTTCACAAAAGGCGTTCCTACTGACCATGCCGCGGCGGACCGGAGGCAAATCGGCACAGAGACGCTCCGTGAGATGACGGTCCCAGCGTCACAGGGCAGCAAGCCCGAGCGTGCACGGGGGACACGGTGGGCGCCGGAGGAGACACCGCACAGGCTAAACGCCGCGCACCTTCAGCTAATTAATCACGTGGAGGAAAACATTTTCATATCAAAACGCAGATAAAATGGAAAAGCACTAATTCTTTAGGGTAAAACAGGAGACTTGCTGTGAGCGGCCTCAGACCTCATTCCCGGGAGCAGTAAGTCTCTTCTCCCCGCTCAGAGAGTTACTGACAGAGAAAGACGGGAAAAGCGCTGTTCTCGGGCGCTGCCTTCGCCTTGCTCACTTTTTGGCAATTCCCTGGAATAGGAAGTTTGAGAACCTAGTGCAGCAGAAACCATCACTGACAAAGCTGTGCCACTCTGCCAGCCAAAATACCCGACCCCCGCGTCGGAGGAAACCAGGTTACAAAAATGAATGAACCCAGGCTTTCAGTAAGAAACTTACGATGCAGAGGGCGAAACAAGGCACGCAGAGACTCTTGAGCCGAATTTTTAAATGAAGCAAAGAATCCTGAATGTGGCAGAAAGCATGACGTTGCCACAATCCCCCGGTCAAAACCAGGGGGCTCTCTGTCCCGCAGGAACAGGCAGCAGCTACTCAGGAGCCTTAAACAGCAGCCAGAGCCGCGGCCTGCCCGTGCACAAGGTCAGGACCAGCTTGCGCCCAGAAGCAACAAAGCACATCACAGGACGCACCCCAACCCGCCGTCCGGGCTCTGAAGGCCACAGGCCCGCAAGGCTGTAGGACCTGAGCGTGCCGGAAGGGGTCCACTTCTCAGAGAGACATGGGGGTGGGAAAGGCCCGGAGAGCACAGGTGGAAGAGGGCCCGGCTCGGGCCCCGGGCGCTGGAACTTCTGTTGGTTGTGGGCGGTCGCTGGCCACTCCGCCTTCTTTGCACTCCCAGGTTCTGCGGGCACAGGAGGTGCCAGGGCACCTTCTCGTCCACACCTTGTCCTTAGCGCAGGTCACAGTGGACACCTGGCCATCAAGACATGTTCCTGCTACAAGACACCTGAGGGTATCCAGTGATGCAGGAACCCAGCCCAGCCTCAGGAGGGTGATGAGACCCATCGGAGGAACCTGGCCCTCACCCCTGGATCCCTGGCCTCGGACAAATGCGTCATGGATGGACACAGTCCCAGGAATCTAGCCGGAGTCCTGCCAGGTAAGAAACGGCACAGCACCACGGCTCAGCACACCAACGCAACCTCCCCTCCTGCCTTCTAAAGCCAGCAGGATGGTGGCTGCTTTGTTTAAAATCCAGTGACGCCCTGCCAGCCTCTGGTAACAGGAACAAATTAGAAGGGAAAAGCCTTCATGTTCCTGAAACCTTGTCAAAGAGAGATTCCAGGTGGCGGAACCCCGCGTCTGTGGATGGGGAGCTGAGCCCCCGGCACCAAGGGCCCGGCTCTCCCCGCAGCTCGGGCTTCAAGACCCGCCCGCCAACCGCATCACGCTGACACTCAGGCCCAAGACACCCAGATCCCAAGACATGCTCACGCCGTACTTTAGCACACTAACTTCAGTTCTGATCAGGAATGATTCATTTATAATCTGCTGTGAAATTGAGCAAAATGCTGTTTTCTCCCATTTTTAATTGCCCCTGCTAGAACTTCTTGGGTTAACGCCAGCGATAACACGAACCACCTCGCAGAAGGGACAGAACACTCCCCCAGGTCTGGCCGGGACGGTGCTCGCCCCACAGGGCCCTGGCCCCAGGGCCGCCCGTCGGTGCCGGCGGGGCCCCCAGGGCCGCGCATCTCACCCTGCCGACAGCAACGCGGAGGTTTCCTGGCGCCACAGGAGCCAACTAACTACCGCGCTGCACAGTGACAGTCTGTCATGAGGAGGAAAGAGGTGGCAGGCTGGCGTTCAAAATGAAATGTCAGTTCTTAAAACCGCTACGTCCCGGGAAGCTTCAGCTCAAATATGTCATGGCAGAAAATAACCTCACTCCTTACAGCCTCTAAAGTTGGGTAAAGTTTAACTGACTTCTTAGAGAATAGGTAACATGCTCGAACACGAGGGAAGATCTGAGGGAAACATCAACTTTTCCAATTAGGCGAAGCAGCCGGAGCCCGCAGATAGCGCTCGGAGCCTCCGCTCGGCGGCGGAGCAGCTTCCTGTGCGACCCGGCCCGGCGGCCAGGTGGGCACAGCCAGACGGGACCAACGTCACCTCCGCCCAGGAAGGGGCCGCGCAGGAGCAGAGTGTCGTGTGCTTGTCTGCAATCAAGCCGCGGGAAGGACGTCATGCATAGTTAATAACATTTTCCACCTGTGCCCGGACAGAATTTGTACCCTAGGAACAGGCGGCGTTTGTGCGTGTGACTCACTTAACACCGTGATTAGCTGGCGCCGGGGATTCACTGCGAGGCGTGTCTCCAGGCTCGACAGCAAGCCCTGTTTGCGCGACTCACACGGCACAGCACACACTCTTAGACTCAGACTCCACGAGAGGCGTCCACCCAAATCCGCAAAGCCGTCTCCGGCAACGCCTGGGAAACAGGCCCACACCGGCGACGGGAATAAAACTGTAGCTTTCGGGGAGGCCGACAGACACTTCCTGCCCCTGGAAGCAAGGGGGCGGCCAGCGTCCTGGGGCCCAAATGCAGCTCCTCCCCCGCCCGAGCCTCCGACTCTGCATTCTACAAAACCAGCACCGTGCCCCCCGCTAAGAAGATCTGAGCACGCGGCACCTTTGGGGCGGAGGGTGTACCATGCCCTGGTCCCAGGCCGCTGGTCAAGCAGATCCCTCCAAACCCTGACGGGCTCCAGCTGCAGTACCTGTGGCCCCCAGTGCAGCACGCACGGGCACGCTTCTCTCTGCGCACATGGACCCCGTCTTCGCACGGGACCCGCGACGGAAGGGAGCGCTCGCGGCAGGCAGTCTGCACGCCCTCCTGGAGCTGCAGCTCCTGCTCCGTGTACGGGTGAGGCTGCACACGCCTCAGCGGCTTCCCCCTCCTATAGGAGGTCACCAAGTCCCTTCAGTCTACTAGCGAGGAGGTGGGACAGCCATGCATCCTGCACACTGTAGGTCTCTGAATCGCAGGGACACGGTGAGGCCGGGTGGCTCTAGCCCACAGGCCACTGAGTCCAGAGCGTCCCTCAATGCAGCCTGCGTGAGGCCACCGTGCAAACTTGGGAGCAGAGGACCGAAATCTCCTCCCTGCGTCCAACCAGGTGTGGCCTCCTCAGTCCCCAAACGAGGAAACTGAGGCACAAAAGGCACTTGGAGCTGGGAGGTCACGCCGATGACGTGTGGGACCCGAGCAAGCCCAGACATAGCTCTGCACACCCCGAAGTCAGAGCTGGCCCTCATGCCGTGTCCAGCAGGGCCGTGCCCAGAGTCGGGCCGGGCACCCGGCACCTGGCAACAATCTCGGGTCACAGGCCGCGAGCGCAGAAGAGGTCCCACGTTGTCCAAGGGTAGAAACGAGAACCCAAGGAAACGTTCCGGGATGCGTGAAGACGATATGACACTCAAGTTTCAGCGACCGCCATCAAGTTTCCTGGAAGGCCACCCTGCTCATTCCTCTACGCCTTGTCTGTCGCGCCTTTTGTGCCGCGGCAGGAGGGGTGAGGACTTGTGTCAGACTGGGCAGTCCGCAAAGCCAGAAACGCTCGCCGTCCGGCCCATTTCAGGAAAAATCTGCCCGCTCCGGCCTACAGGCTTGTATAAATCAGTATTAGAGCTTCCTAAGTCTTGTCCGGTCCAATCCTACTCCGCTGATGAACAAGTCGTCTGAGCCCCGTGATAGGCAGCGGCTCAGCCCGCACTGTCCTTGGCACTGCAGCCCCACGGAGAGGCTGTCACAGACGTGTCCTGGGATCTTGTAAGTCCTGGTGCAGGGGGACTGCTGTCCGCTAACGCAGAGTGAGGCCGGCACCCACACGCTGGGCGTTAAGCCTGTGCACTGCGGAGAGCCGACAGAATTGAGTCCTCCTTCCCCTTAATAAAGACTAAGTTCCACGATACTTCTGCAGGGAGGGATTCCTGGGTGAGACGCAGAGATGATTTACGACCTGGAGTCCCGGATGGAAGAGCTGGATGTTCCAGACATGCCCTGACGGCACCGGGCTCCGTAAAGGTCTGGCGCTCCTGGTGGGACAGACCCCACGCTCACCACCAGGCCGCACGGCAGAGGAAATGCACCCTGCTTCCGAACGATTAACCCAAGGCTCTAGTCCACACGGCAGGAAATTTTATGTCCTAAATTAGTTACATTAAACCCAAAACCTATCAGTGGCTTGATCACTTGAACATATAATTCTATACCTTTTACTCTTTAAACAATAATTCAGTCTCGTCCTGCAGCTGAAGCCAAGATTTCCAGGCCGAAAGTGCACTTTCCGTTTGATTAAATACTAATAAATGCAAGAATAAAATACCAGCCTTTTATCTTACAGTAAATTCTTCAAAAACCATATACTCTAACAATTAATTATTTCTCTGGAGAAAGGGACAGGTCCTTCCCCTCAAAGACAGCTTAGTAGTCTCAAAGTCTTAATTACAACAGTTAAAACATAATTTATAGCAGTCCAGGGCTTACAGAAAATGACATCATAGCCCAGGTTTTTTATGCTTGAAGTGACCTGTCAGGGGACAAGGCTCCCAGGTGCAGTGCCGTGGACACTCATCGAAAGGGTAAAAAGAACCAGTCAGTCCTCCCTCCCGCTGCCGACACAGCCAGGTGCGCGGAGCGACCATCCTCGGTGAAGCACTCCAGCGATCACGATACCAGCCGGGACGTATGTGCATGCACAGGTGGCCCCAAACAGTGCAGGGTGGGCGCGGACCCCACGTGCAGTCAAAATCCACACATAGCTTTCGACTCCCCAGAAACTGAACTACTAAACGCCCGCTGTCAACCAGAAGGGTTACGGATAACACAACCAGCCGATTAACACACACTTTTTATGTCATCTGTGTGTTGTATACTGTATTCTTACGACAAAGTAAACTAGAGAAAAGAAAGAAAATCCCAAGGAAGAGAAAATACATTTGCTGTTCCTTGAGTGGAAGTGGATCGCGATGAAGGTCTCCATCCTCGTCCTCTGCACGCGTTGGGTGGGCTGAGGAGGAGGAGGAGGAAAAGGCAAGCGTTGGCCCTGCTGTCTCAGGGGCGGCAGAGGCGGGAGGAAATCCGCATGTAAGGGGACTCGCGCAGTTCAAACCCTTCGTGTTCAAGGATTAGCTCTGTGTTTGCACATGTCATTAGCACTTTTCCGTGTGTGTCTGATGCGCTGAAGTTTGTAAAAATAACTTCATGTATTTCATCCGTCACGGAGGTACACAGTGAGATGCTGCCAGAGGAAGGTGATGAATTTCACAGAAGAGAAAATTTTGTCTTCCATCATTACAGGCAGAACATGGAGCCAGGACACTGATGCTGGACACACTGGTGGCCACGGGAGGGTGGCAGCCCACGTGGCCCTCACGCAGGACAACGGCACGCACCCTTTCCAATGGGACGCTCTCTGCTGTGAGCCCTCAGAGACGTGAGATATCCCCACATAAGGCCGCAGGGAGTGTGCCCGAGTCATGGAGCATCTGCTAACGCATGCGCTAAACAAGGTCCCATTCTCAGTGCCGGTGACAAAGGAACAATCCTCCCTGTTAGGAAACTGGAGGAAAACTTCTGTGGGAAGCCCAGAGGAAAATACACGTTCAATTACTAGTCCTGGGCTGTGGCACCGTAGTTAAATCTGTGAATATGCTTTCCCCTGTGGTCACAGCGGGACAGAGTCCAGGGCTTGGCGAGAGAAAGCCAAGTCTGGGCCTCCGGCCACCTTGAGCTCACATGGACCTCCCTGGGCCCGCTTCCTCCTCTGTGGCAGGAAGACAGTGCAGACTAAGGAGACGCCCAGCAAGAGAGCACTGGGCACCCGTCACAGGCCACCCCACGAGCAGGAAGCCTCCTGAGAAAGGTCAACCCCAGCCCACGTGCGAGGCTTGGACACCACTCCCTCGTGTGAACTATAAAATGGTCCAACGATGGAGCACTGAGCGGCCAAGAGGTAAACTGAGGTAGAAAGACTTGCCAGCATAGCCAAACGGTCTCCTGCAAGTGGCGATCATTCAGCAACAGAGTCATGAAGAAGCAGGGATGAAGCGGAGAGGTCCCAGAGCAGGGGTGAGGCGGCGGCAGGTGGACACTGAGCAGATTCGTGATGCGCCCGATGGCCTTCTCTGAGGCTGGCATCTGGATTTCCAGCGTGCCAGACACACATTTCCTTACAATATACCCCCGATTATTGTTAATAGGCTAAGGGGACCCACACTGTCCTACCAAACAGAGGCCATCAGAAGATACTTGAAAAGTCCCTTTGGAAAGTTGTCCCTGGCTGCGCAGGAGCCATGAGAGGTGGGGTGCCAGAAACACCCCAATCCAAGTTCCAGGTACGAAATCACAGCAGAGATCCTAAGACGTCACTGCCATGAGCTCAAAGCACAGGGTTCTCACCTCCTGAGGCTCAGGTAGGTGGTGTGGCTATCCACAAAACTGAACCCTAAACACACACCACTTTATTTTCACTGAAGTCCACACCAACCCAGTTCAGGGTGAACTGCCTCCATTTCTACCCCAGCATTCTGTAAACTTGGTATTTACATTTTGTTGCTTCATAAATCTTCAAAGGTCTCCACTGTCACTGGTGGCTGATTTCCATTTCTGCTATGGGCGCATATGATACTGGAGACCCACCAAACTAAGAGTGAAACTCTGGCTGAGTTTCCAAAAGGAAAGATGAGTCAGCCCCAAGGATGTTGCTTAGAGAGATGTATCATTAGAAGCAAGAAATACTAGACCTGAATTTGTAAAACGTTATTGGGGGTACAGGGAGGGGCGGTTATTTTCCCAAGCTGTTTCATGTTGATTCAACCTTTTTATTAAAATTAATCTGATAAAAGTTTAAAGTAGTGGATTTCCATACAAGAGGAATTCTTCACCCTGTCTGGGAAGGAAGGCAACTTGCTACCCAATTTCGACTCTGCGTCTGTACCAGCTCACTCAGGTGCAGCCGGGTCGCACCTGTTCGCTCATCGCACAGCTACCTGTAAATCCCACCGGATTTCGGAAGCACCGGAACAGAAGCGGGGCACGCCTGCACCCCCCGCTCCTGCCACGGTGACATCGGCACGGCCCCGCCCGCTAACTCCTGCTCTGCTCGGCCCTGCACACCGCACTGAGGCAGCCGCAGCCTCTGCAAGGAATCCCCGTCTGGATGCTTCAGTGACGAGTGTGCTCCTCCGCAGCAACGCGCTCCGACGGCAAAGCCGGACGCGGGGCGCGGCAAGCTCTCACCCGCCACGTGACATCAAAGCCAGAGGAGCCTGGGCCACTGGCTGCAACTTCAAATGGAGCTATAAAAACAGCGAGAGGGGCTGGGAGGAGACGGACGTACAATAAAATATTTAAAGATCTAATATAAAAGCCGTCACGAGCTCTTCCTTGGAAGATTGAGCTAGGAACCGGCCCTGAGTTAGGCTGCTCACACCCAAACAGCAGATACGAGGACACGGAGTCAAAGTTCAGAGACTACGTTGGAGAAGGTCCTGTTCCCTGGATGCTCATCACTCACTAACTAACATAAAATAAAAAATACAACAAACCCTGCAAGGAAAGTCTGTTTTGCACTTTTCATTTGCTGGGGTACTTAGTAGTAAGCAGAGATGTTCAAATGCATATTTGGAAGAATTTTCCTCTGACTTTCAGAGGTCATCTTGCCAACACAGGTGACTGCTCCTCCCGCAAGGTATACCTGCCTTAGGGTCCACCCCCTCCCGCACGCACACTGGCTTTCACCCTTTGAGGTCATGCCACTGTCACGAGGGTTCAAGATGTCCAGGTCCCAAACTCTGGTGCAAGTGATGGCCACATCTGAAGGTCCACCACACTCGACGAGAAGCAGCGTCTGCGTGCAGTGGCAGCCCGCGCCCCCACCCACAAACACAAGACACGTTCTGTCTGGGGGCAGCAGCTCTAACTAGAGCACCAACTTTCCCTTTAACGAGCCAACTTAAATCCGTGGCTAGAAAGTAATGCAACGGGGACCCCGGCCCAGGCAAGCTGCACATTTTATCCAGAGGAGACAGCTCTGCAACCCGCCCTCTCCGGAACCCCTCCAACCCAGGAACAGCACAGATAGAATGGCCAACACTGCACAGTGCCCTGTTCTAACCACCTCCCGGCGGGACTGAGAGCTCCCCGGGCACACGGAGCCTGCCAGGCCCACGGCTGCCACTCCTGAGGGGCCTCCGCGAGTGGGAAGGAAGCAGGCGTCCTCTCAGAAGGGACCACAGGCCGTGCTGCGCCTGCAGGTGGACATGCCGCTGGGTGGTCATCGCAGGTCTCTGAGTCTCCTTTACCCCTCTGCTCCTGAATGTGCCCTCCTCCCTGCCCCCAGCCACTGCGGGAAGCTGAGTGGCAGAGAGGGGCAGGCAGACGCTTTCCCTTAGGCCCTGTCAGTCCGCTGGGTGCAGCCGGGAGTCGGAGGACCCTGATGTCCAACACAGCTGCAGAAGGTGTGCAGTGCTTCTGCCAGGCCCGATGCTGATGGCAAGAGACGGGCATGGGCCGCCTCTGGGTGGGATGCACTCACTGTCTTAGCCTGTCTGGGCTGCCAAAAAAAAAAATGCCATACAAAGACGGGGTGGCATTTGTTTCTCACAGTTCTGGAGGCTGGGAAGTCCAAGCTCAAGGCTCCAGCAGATTCGGTGCCCGGCGAGGGCCCTCTTTCTCAGACAGTGCCTTCTCGCTGTGCCCTCACGTGGGGGAAGGGACCACCTCTCTGGAGTCTCTTTCCTAAGAGCACTAACCTCATCACCTCCCAAAGGCCTCAACTCTTAAGACCATCACCTTGGGGGTGAGGTCTCAACGTAGGAACTCTGGTGGGGACGCAGACATTCAGACCATAGCACTCACCATACACAAAAAAGAACGAAGGTGTTGGATTAAACTAGGAGGAATTTTAGTAAATGAAAATTTAATGTCTAATACAGAAAAATCATTTTTGCCTCAAGTTATGTGATTTGAGATATTTGTTATATACACGGGGAAGAGATATATAAAGGTTACATTTATACACAGAATCTATGTTTCAATAAAAACAAATGACATGATGACAAAGTATCATCCAAATATTTATCCTTGGAAATACGGATTATTACAAAATTATATGTTAGCATTACCCAATCTTTGTCCAAATAATTGACTGTTGTAACTCTATCTCTCTCATATTGATATATTCTCGCTACCACGGGTAAAACCTCTATAGCGTATTTTCAAACACTAACAAAAATGTAAAACTTTGAGAATGTCATTACAAAATTCAGTAGGTACATTTTGTCTAAATTACAGAAGAATGAATTCTTCAAACAACATTCAGAGATGAAACTGTCATAGATCTGAGACATTGATCTCAAAGGTCGCTTGAATTAGAAGAAACCTCCTGGCTGCCAAAAGCTTTGATAATTAAATACTTCTTTAAACTCTAAGATCCTAACTTGTTAGTGAGCAAACTAACATTGAATATCTGTTTTTAAACTTTTTAAAGAAAAGCTTCTGCCATTTTCCGCATTTCTGCAAGACCGCCCATGGGCCTTGCCCGCGCTGGCTGTGCGGGGGGCACAGAGGCTGGAGGAGAGGTCGGGGTTCAGAGGCATCGTCCGGACGGCGGAAAACTCTCCAACGCGTTCATGAAGGTCACGACAAGAGTGCTCATAAAACCCACGGCATGGTCACCTTCCTGGTTTTATAGCGTACTTCCCGCAAGTCGAGATACTTCAGTTCTCCTTGCTTTCCTGCACCGAACACTGAAGGCCCGCATCGAGCGTCAGGAACGCCGGTGTGGTCCCGGGCACTGCCCTTCCAGGGCCCTTGTGCACAGAGGAACCGGGCCAGACACCTGCCCCAGGACAGAGAGTTGGGGCCAGGCTGCTGCCCAACGACCAGGGCATGGGAGGCTGCATCCCGGACGTTCCTTTCGTTCAGAAGTTACTAAATACACTTTTTTTAACTGTGGCAAAATACATACAACATTTACGTTGATTATTTTGTAAGTGCACAATTCGGCGGCATTAAATACACTCACAATGTTGTCCAGCCGTCACCTCTATTTATATCCAAAATTTTCTCACCATTTCTAGCAAAAGCTCTGCCACCATTAGCAAGAGGCTCCCTCCGCCCCCAGCCCCGGACACCCAGCCTTCTACCTTCTGTCTCTGAACCTGCCTATTCTGGGGACTTCACACAAGTGGACTCACAGAGCATTTGTCCTTTTGTGGCTGGCTTATTTCACTTAGCGTAATGTCTTCAATGTCCATCCGCCTTGCGGTGTGTGTCAGAACCCCCTTCCTTTAGAGGTGGGGTCTCGCTCTTGCTCAGGCTGGTCTTGAACTCATGAGCTCAAGCCATCCTCCCACCATGGCCTCCCAGAGCGATTCTCTTCCTTTCTAAGGCTACATAATATCCCACTGCGTGGGCAAACCACATTTTGTTTATTCGTCCATCCACCCATGGACACTCGCATTGCCTCTTCCTTTTGGCTACTGTGAATAACGCTGCCATGACCACGGCTACACACATATCTACTCGAGACCCTGCGTTCAATTCTTTCAGATAGACACCTAAGGGTGGAATTGTGGGACCATACAGTGATTCCGTGTTTAATGTTTTAAGGAACCTCCCAACTGTTTTCTGCAGCAGCCGCACCATTTTACATTCCTGCCAACGCACAGGGGTTCCAATTTCTCCCCGTTCCCCCCAACACTTATAAAAATTATCAAACTGCATCACTAAGCCACAACTCGGTAACAGTTTACTAGTGAGAGCTGTTTGCTGGCGCTGACTGCATTTCCCGTGTGCCACGCACAGACACGCTTCCCCTCTACTCCTCACGAGAGTCCTGTGAATTGGGCATAGTCCATTTCTCTGATGATGAAAAACCTGAACCTCAAAGACATGAGAGGGAATTTTCCAGAGCCGCATGGTGGTTAAGTCACAGGAGGGGGTGGTTTGACTCTAGAGTGTTGAACATGCCACTAGCAGTGAGATTAATTTAGATACTAGATGGTTAATTATGGACTTAATAATGTGACATAAAAAATAAAATGAGCATATCAAACACTCGTTTTCACTGGAATTCCTTAGGACAAAGCTAAAGCAGGTGTTAAAATTAAAAGTAAGCTGATAAAG